>CAIGRN010180846.1:0-16581 GCA_903798345.1 Fraxinus anomala | reverse complement strand
AAAATTTCATAATAAAACAATTAAATAATAAAAATCCAACAAAAAAAGAAAGAGAGAATACTGTTCATCTTCCCCCCTTCCCCCACTGCCACCGCCACCTCCACCCCCTTCATCCTCAATCCAAAATCAAAATTCCAACGCCCATCATCGTCATCATCGCCCCTGCCACCGCATACGACCGCCTATCCCCACCATATTAATTCAACCAAAAAAATCTGTCCCATCCCTTTCACGCTTCCTATATCGATGTCTTCAATTTAAAAAAAAAAAAAATTCATAGTTGTAATTTGCAGAGCTGGGTTTTGGAATTCGATCGTCGAGTTTGTGTACCACCGCCTTCCTTCCACTGCATACCGCCTTTCTTCCAATACAGAGCTGGGTTCTGGAATTCTAGATTTCTTCCAGTGCATACCACAGCAATTTTCCCTTAAAATTCAACACAAAATTGGAACCAAAAAAAAGGTATCAGTTATTGAAATCATTCATGAATCTCACTCATGTCACTCTCAAATCCTAGAAGAAACAAAGAATTCCACTCTCAAGAAATAAAGAATATTAAATGGAACGAGAAAAATAATTTTGAATTAAACTGTATTCACTGGCGAATTTTCAATTAATAGAGGTTTTGGACGCTTATCCTGCACCGGATAAAGGTTTTGTTTCTGGGTTTTCGCCTCCTGCGAGTTTTCGACAAGGACTTGAGAGGTCAAGCCATATGGTGGATTCTCGGATGCAGGAAATTATCGAGGAAGGTAGATGTGCAGCACACGTTTCTCCTACACCATATGAAGATGAACGGTAGTCTTTTTTTATTTAATTGTTTTATTATGAAATTTTCAAAATAGACCATTTTGCCCCTCATTTAATAAGTCAAAATTGCATTTCTAATGTTGACTAATGGCACTATGGATGGAATCTGTGATTTGGACCGTGACTGCAATTAGATATAAAGGTTTGAGACTGTGGCCACAAAAATAAAAGGTTAGGGTGTAATCTGCAGCAAAATGAAAGGTTTGGGACCTCCGCTGCAATTTTCCCCTATTAAAAATGATTTCTGTTTATTAGAACAAGTCATTTCCGAATTTCCAGAACCTTAACCTACAACGTTTCAAACACTCATCATTATTTGACAGAAGGGGCATTCCATAAACTGAGATTGATTCATTGTATAAAGTTACTGAATTATGGCCCGCGACAAGAATGAATAATGAATGAAAAGAACTTCAATTTATTTGTATAAATTGGATATGATAGTCACTATAATTGGTGTGGATTTGTAAGTCCTGCTTTTCTTTTTAAGGAAAAGTTACATTTACATTTTACTTAACAGCAGTAACATAATTTATGTTTCTTTTCAAGATGAGGGGACATAGCAATTTTACTTTAAGAATATCTTTTGAAGTGAATTGCGATATCTTAGATTCTTAGAACATCTTGAATGCATTTTACGGATTTTCATCTAGGTGTGTATAAGTTGAAGACCTGCTTTTTATGTGACATTGATATCTCAATTTTAATATTAATAGCCGATGAGTTCTATCTACCTCTTATATGACTGCCTACGTGTCTTTTATTTCTAAAATAAAAATGAAAAACTTCATCTAATGGTGCATATGAAAATATTGAATGCCCAAAAATAATAATAAAAAAGAAATGTAACTATTGTTGAGTCACTTTGTGTAACTAGGCTTCTGAATCTAGATAAAGTATTTCACAATATTGTATTAGCTTGACAATGTTGAGTCACTTTGGAGATGAATTTTTTAGATACCATTTATTTTTTTCATATGACAAATTTCTGTTTGATTTCCTTTATTTCAAAATTTATTTGCAATCATACATTCTCACAATAAAGTATTTTGTACGTAAATTCAAAAAAATTTCCTACTTTTTAACCACATTCTCCAAAAAATTTCCATTACAAAACTTATTTTGATGAAATAATGAGCATCAAACAGGGGCTAGCAATTCACCAAAACTTGAAAATGTTATCTCGGAGTAGATGATCATAGCATTTGTTGATCTCGAATTTTGTACCTCCAACGTGGCCAACAGATCCCAAGGCCTCCTAGGTCTACGTAAGCCTGATTCCTGCACACTTGGACAAATCGTTAGCCACACGTGACTTCCTCCGATGGTGGTGGAGTTAGTCGCACGCATTCTGACATTTTAGTTAGTTGTTGTAGGATGAATGGGTATAGGAAGTGCTTTAGACACAAGCATCCAATATAAAAAAAGGGTTGGCTTTGGGGAAATTTTTGATGATAACAATAAAGATAACCAAGTTGTAGTTTGAGAGTTTAAACTTATATTATATTTAGAATGACACGTTGTATGAGTTTTTTTATAGTAGAATATGATGAATATTGGCCATCGGATGAAAATATACGTGGCCTCATCCATACAGTTGAGGCCTCTTGTCAATGACATCAATCATTCATAAGCATTTAATGTTAATACCATTTTGGTATCCATAATTCTGACAAAATGCTTAGACTTGACCTAATGGCAAGGTAAGGTGGTAGCAATAGTAAATTGTCACATCAATCACTTATTACTGATTATATAAAAGATCTTTTATTGATCCCCTTATAGTCTTTCCCGCAAAGAGGGTTTGGCTCTATGTAGGGGGTCAACTTCAGCTTTCCATACCGATTCGGCCTCTTCATAGGGTTTGGCAAACTGCCTCTTAGCAGAATGATGTGGAGTGCGGGCCCAGGTCTGGGCCCTACATGGGATCTTCTAGGGTCTCGTCGTCGAGACATAACAATAGTCATCGAAGTCCAAGTATGAATATTCATATAACGCATGGACTTTTGTGTTGAGGTATAGCTGCTGGAGTGAGATGTATGCTTTTGCGAAAAAAAAATGTAGTATATCTCTTTTCCCAAAGTTCAAGTATGGATATTCATATAATGCGTGAACTTTTAAGTTGAGGTCCTAATGAATTGGACTGTCATGTCGTGCGTGTAGTAATGTCAATATGCGAACCTGGTTGAAGGTGATGCCTTTGTTTTAAGGGCGAGCTTGTTGATATAGTTGAAGCTTATTATAAGACTGAAATACACTAAGGCATGGCCCTTGCTAGAAGGGAGAGCTGTCGATGTAATTAAAGCTTATGATAAGACTGAAATGCACTAAGGTAAGGCTCTTGCTAGAAGGAAGAGCTTGTTGATGTAGTTGAAGCCTATGATAAAACTGAAATGCACTAAGGTGAGGCCTACCTCCAATGTGACCTACAGATCCCAAGGCTTCCCGCGTCTACTTAAGCTTGATTCCTGCACACTTGGACAAACCGTTAGCCACACATGGCTTCCTTCGGTGGTAGTGGAGTTAGCTGTGCGCATTTTGACGGTCAAGTTAGTTGTTATAGGATGAATGAGTGTGGGAGATACTTTAGATGCTAGCCTCCGATATAAAAATGGGTCGGCTTTGGGAGAATTTTTTATGATAACAATAAGGATAACCAAGTTGTAGTTTGAGAGTTTAAACTTGCATTATCTTTGGAATAACACACTGTGTGAGCTTTTATAGTAAAATATAATGAATATTGGCCATGGGATGAAAATATATGTGACCTCATCCACACGATTGAGGCCTCTTGTTAATGATATCAATCAATCATAAGCATTTAATGTAATACCATTTTGTTGCCCATAATTCTGACAAAAGGCTTACACTTGAACTAATTGGTTAGGTAAGATGGCGACGACAGAAGTGAATTGTCACATCAATCACTTATTTCAGATTACATAAAAGATCTCCTTATACTCCCCTTACAACCTCTCCTGCCATGAGGGTTCAGTTCTATGTAGGGGCCGACTTCAACCAAATGGGTTCGACTTTCCATACCGGTTCAACCTCTTCATGGGATTCAACAATCTACCTCCTAGCAGAATGACGTGGAGTGTGGGCACAGGTTTGGGTGACACATATGATCTTTTGAGACTTCGTCAGTCAAGGCGTAACAACGCTTTTATTGTCCAAGCAATATCTAAACTATTCCAGTAATACCTTGATTAGTTTGACTTTAATAATACATATTTGTACATTAATTAAACTAGTTTATAGAACTCTTCCATTTCATAGAATACAATATTTTAAGTCTGAGATGTGTGTGTGTAAATATATAATCATTTTATGATTTATTAGATCTAAATATATTTTTTCTTATTTTTTTATAAATTTATATTTTCTAGCATAATCTTTGCCTTCTTGGTTGATGAACAAAAAAATGTGAACAAGGTTATAAAGATTCAGAAGGCCAAAGAAAAGAAAGTTGTCGAGTGCTGAGGCAGAAGAATTATTGAAAAATAGTTTTTCATTTCTTCAAAGGGAAAATTGGAAGAGAATAGTTTTCCTTATAGTCCATCGGAGAATCTAATTGTACGTCCTATGGAGATTGGGGACGAAGTTTTATTCACAAATGTGTTTGACTGATTGGGTAGTCCGTCGAGGAATAGGCCCCCAAAATGAGCTCTATGAGATATGCAACAAAATTCGATGCCTACAAATAGGCAAGAAAGAATAGCCGCAAAGGCTATTGCAAGAAAGCATACAATGGAGTTCCATCATCCCTCTTCTTTGCCTTCCACCTATGCTAGAGTAGAGGTCCAATGAGATGATGGGGGTCGGGCCTAATAGACCTGTAGATAGATGATGATGAAGGAACCTAGGTTGGAGAAGATTTATTCTTGTACTTGGCCGTTTCAGAAGAGGTCTTTAGGTCCATATTTATCAAAGAGAAATGCAATCAACACTTGCATGTATATAATGTGAGCAAAGTCTTGCAGGACGCAAAGACACACTATCCGGATATAGAAAAGTTGGCTCTCTTATTCATTACGTCCTATTGTAAGTTGAGGCATACTTCCAGTCATTTAACATCCACGTGCTAATAATTTTTCCGCTCAAGCAAGTGCTGCAAAAGACGAATGCTTCGAGGTTATTGAAATGGGATGTGGAGCTAAGCCAATTTGACATAATGTTCAAGTTAGAAACCTCCATCAAAGGCAAGTTCTTATCAATTTTGTAGCTGAATTCCAAAGCACCTGAAATAGTGGTGACCATGGAAGCCTTGAGCTACCCACTTGGTACCTCTTGATAGATGAATCATATGTAGAGGCAGGCTAGTCAGCGTAGAAAGCCACAAGCTTAACAATGCAGTAAGGTTCGATTTCGAAGCCCTAAACATCATCGCCAAATACTAGGCTCTTTTGTTTGGTTCGAGCTTACAAGAAAAAAATAAGTAAAGTGGCTATCAGTTAACAATTACTCTTGATTGAGGTTGAGTCGAGTGAATGGTAATGTAACTATCAAAAAAAAGCATGACTGCTTACCTGAAGTAAGGGTTTAACTTTCTACCTCACTTAAAAAGATTTTAGCTCATCCCCGTCTCATGAATCAACAACACCAGCACAGTCGCTCTATCAAGTTGGCAAGCACCAAAAGTTTTAAAGTTGCTCAAAATTGTGCCTATTCAGTACTTAGTGAGGCCTTCAATTGAGGCCAATAACGAGGTGATATGGGTAGAGGGAGCTCATCGGTTGATGAAACCAATCATTGTGTACTTCAAAGATCACACCCTTCCAAATGACAAGGAAGAAGCTAGAAAATTGAGGAGAAGAGCTGATCACTTTGTTAATATGTCTTACAATGTGCAGTTTCTCTTTATATTCTTAATTTTGACTTTTATCTCGTGTCTCCCATCAAATTAGACTTTCATTTTTCTTTAATAAATATTTGTGAAAGTCTGTCTCTTATTCAATCAGTTACGGTATGTTTGTGTTATATTTGTTTGATCAAAATTGTATTTAATATGGTGAATTGGCATTGGGCTGCTTTTTAGTTTAAATTGATGAAATGGTGAAGGCAAATGATTAGCAATTTAATTTCGTCCATGCGTACACATGGTTTGATTTTGTCAAGACAGAAACGAAACAGCATGAACCATGTGCATGCCCATGCTTGCACATTAGGATAAATTATAACTGTTTGGCTTATTTTATAGTCTGATTATAGGCGACTTTTCATGAAAAAAACTAAACTTTTCATGTAAGGATAACACTATTTCGTGGATGGTGAATTAAAATCTATAAATAGATAATAAATTTCAATTACAAACAGATCAATCAAAAATCATATTGTAGTGTACCTTTGATCCAATTTATTTACATATTCAAACTTCTTAAAATTTTCTTCAAGTTTTGAAAGATAAATACTAGTGCTTAAGTGTATTCTTCTTCAAGACTTAATTCAATCATACAAACCATTTCTTATGAGTCCCTTTAAGCACCAAATTAATCTTAAATGGGACAAATATTGTTTGAGGACAACAATCACATGTTTAAGTAGCAAGTTGCTTTTTTAATCATACAAACCATTGCTAGTTGCTTTTTTAAAAAATAAATGATAATAATAACATAGCTTATCATTAAATTGAAAGTCGTGAATAGTTTGTGCAATAAAAAGAGGTATACGATCAGTCGTGTCACTAGAAACTAATCTAAACATAGTTTAAGTAGCAAGGTTGTGAGCTATTGTATTTCCAGTCATAAGATTAAAACTACAACCACCATACCTCATGTCGTTAAAAATGCCACAATATCTAAAGGTATAGGAGTATTTTGAGTTAGACTAAACTCGGAATTCAAGCTTGCATTTAGCAACCTTCACCTGCACCCCAACTCCTTGGACAACCATGCAATTCAAACAATTCTATTTGGTGCAATAGATGTTGATTGAAAGAAATTAAAAAAAAAAATCAAAATAGTATATTTTATATTAATGTGGTCAAAATGCACTCTCCTACTTCAGATTCAATGCATTGTTCTAAACATGTTTATATTCTTCTAGAGCTTTGTAATGTCTCATTTATTATCATTGTTGGGTTTTAATACCAAATGAATCCCGGGCTATGATGTAATTGTCGGATTGAATTTCATAGGCATTGGCCAATGAGTGAAATTGTTACCAACAACTAAGTCCAAAGGCTCGACCTAAAAACAATATGGACCGTTAGAAGTAGTTTAAGAAATTGGTCCAACTAGAGTCCAAACTACTCCTATATATTGGTTGCCTTTACCTTAGCCATTTGTGTATGAAAGTGGGAAAAACGTGGCTACTCCTTTGCCGAAAATTGGCTGCCATAGTTAAGAGAAAACTGATGCCTTCATCTTGTGTATTTTGGTCCATTTTTTAACCTTCTTCTTCTGTTTGTTTTTTTTTTTCCTTGCCTTTGAGGCCACAAATAATCCCCTATCTTTTCCTTTGTGGGTAAGATCGAGAAACAACTGGGGTAAATATTGGTTGTGTATTGGAGCCATTTGGATTGTTTGATTGGTAGATAAAGGTTACGTGAAATTGAGCCCGAAATACACCATTTTGAAAATCCTTGGAGTGAGCTTCTGCGACTAGAGCTTCAAAGTTGTGGATTTGGCTATAAAAAAAAATTGACCAATAAATGACCAGAAAAGTGGCAAAATCAAAGTAGAAAATAGATTGAAAAACTGTCCAGAAAATTGCCCAAAAATCGAGGTTGTTTTTGTAATTATCGACCAAACCAGAAGGAGTTTGGTGAAACGGAGACCACCGGCATGACGTGCAGATAAATGCACACCAGGGTAGCCGGTATCTGAGGACGCACAGATGGTGCATGAAGCCCACGTGCAGAAGTTGTTGTGGAGCGTGAGGGTGCATACGACAATTTCAGGTGGAGGTCTCTTTTGGCAATTTGTTGCTAACATTTCTGACATTTTTGTATTATTATTTTTCTGTTTGAAGTTATACAGAGGAACGTGGACTGATTTATCTTTCGCGCATTCGAGATTCAATCGTGGTTGATTGATTTTTGCGATTGCTAGCGACTTTGGAGCGAATAGTGGTGACCCTAAAGTGATAAATTTGCATATCTTGTTATTTACGGACTCACATTATTCTGCTATGGTATATTAGCTTATCCCAATTTAAATTTCAGTATTAGCACATCATTGTGCAGGGTGACATTAGGAATGGGGTTACCATGTGGGATAAATATTACTTGTGCTAGAAATTAAGAAATTATTTTATATGTTTGAAGTGTTGAATTTAATTGCAAGTTGGTGATTGCTTTTGTGATTTAATTGTCGTTTAGTCACTGTGTGAGACTACATTGCGTGAGAATTTAAACTTTTTTGACATACATTCGTGTTGCATTGATTATTCTATTAGAGTACCTTGACTTGACCCGCTTACACATTCTCTTGATACTGAAATCTCGAATCTCAAGAAACCTTAAGAATTTAGAACGGTGTATACTGCGGCCTTAGGATTATTTTGTGTGATCTATTTGTCCGTTTTAGTTGTTCTATTTTTTCAAAATATCTTCACATTTTGAAGTTGAAATGTTCAATGGGAAATAGTGTTTTTCAAATTGAAAACAAAAGATGAAGGGGGTTTTTTAGTTCAACAAAATGTTTCAAAAGTTATAGATGGAATTTTTTTTACAAATTTGATAGAGCACAAAAAAAAGTATACGATTAACTTGTTTATATTTCGATTATTCTACACCTATCTGACATTGTTTTAAAAAAAAGTTGGTAAACTTGATACCACAAAATAATTTTAGAAAAAATTGAAAGACTTATATTTGTTTAAATCTATTCCTAATAAGTTGCACTTGTTTGAAAGATTTTTCAGTTTTAAAATGAATCATTCAAAGGATCTTGATAACAATTTAGATATTTTTAACAAATTTGTTCAATATATCGTTAATTACGATGAGAATGTGTCTGAAAATTATAAGGTCATTATTTTGTTTAATTTTATGTCTGATTTATATAGAGATGTTAAGAATATGATTATGTATGGTAGGGACACTTTAACACCTGAAATTGTATTTGATTCTCTTAGAAGTAAAGAGATGGAGATTAAGGTTGAAAGATAGAATAAGAGAAGTGGTGAATTATATATGATGAGGAGTACAATGAAGTTAAGCAGATAAATTTGGGTAGAGCTCAAGACAGTAGTGATTCGAGTAGTAACTCGAGTGATGAAGGTGGTAAGAAGAAGGGCAAGGGTTGGGACTAGTCCAGTGATAAGCGGTATTACAACTGTGGTAAGCCTGGACACTTTGTGAGGAATTGTCTCAAGACTAAGTATAAGAGGAAGGTTAAAATGAGAGATGAGGCTATAGGGTCGAATGATTACTCTAGTGAGGTTTATTGAGAGCAAATCTAGTTATAGCATGTGCATCTGTGTGTAATTGTTTCTGCATGTGTATAATTGCTTAATTTTTTGTATGGTTATATGTTGCATTTCAATATATTTGATATATGCATTTGCATGAATTTCATAGCAATTTGATTACTTGTTGTAATTGTTTGCAGGCATAGTGGGTTGCAATGCATTAGCAATAAGTGTGTATATGCCTAGGGGTACATTGGTGGTATGTACTAGAAATGTGGAGTGTAACATTTGGATTACGAGTGGAGCTGTAATTAAATGTTGGAATTATTTTACCTGTGAAAAACCCTTATCAGGTGGAGTGTGAGAGAGACACTTTTATCACTTTTATTAGGTCCACTTAAGTTGGGAAAAGTAATGTGGTGATAAAGGATTATTCCATAGATTTAGGATCTATTGTGATTTACGAATTTGACATGAGTTGAGTGATCAGTCTAGTGAGCATGGTGGGTGATGAGAGGATATACGTGTTCTCGAGGTGTGAGTAACATGGAATGTGATAGGATAAGTATGGTGAGATATTTCGTGAAATCATTTATGCATTTGTTGCATGTGTCAATGGACCACCCCACCCCCACTCCTTCTCTTTGCTAGTTGTTTTTAAAAAAAATAAATGATAATAATAACATATGTTATCATTAAATTTAAAGTCGTGAATAGTTTGTGTAATAAAAAGAGTTATACGATCAGTCGGATCACTAGAAACTAATCTAAACATAGTTTAAGTAGTAAGGTTGTGAGCTACTGTATTTTCAATCCTAAGATTAAAACTACAACCACCATACCTCACGTCACTAAAAAATGCCACAATATCTAAAGGTATAGGAGTATTTTAAGCTAGACTAAACTTGGAATTCAAGCTTGCATTTAGCAACCTCCATCTACACCCCCACCTCCTTGGATAACCATGCAATTCAAACAATTCATTCTATTTGGTGCAATAGATATTGATTGAAAGAAATTAAAAAAAAATCAAAATAGTATATTTTATATTAATGTGGTCAAAATGCACTCTCCTACTTCAGATTCAATACATTGTTCTAAACATGTTTATATTCTTCTAGAGCTTTGTAATGTCGCATTTATTATCATTGTTGGGTTTTATTATCCAATGAATCCCGAGCTATGATGTAAACGTCGGATTGAATTTCATAGGCATTGGTCAATGAGTGAAATTGTTACCAAAAACTAAGTCCAAATGCTCAACTCGAAAACAATATGGATCGTTGGAAGTAGTTTAAGAAATTAATATTTCTTACAGCCTATATATATTTACCCATTAGATGGCTTTGAATCTTGGCCAATTTAATCCTATTATTGGTCCAACTAAAGACTAACATACTCCTATATATTGGTTGCCTTTACCCTTGCCATTTGTGTGTAATTTTTGTATGAAAGTGGGAAAAACGTGGCTGCTCCTTTGCTGAAAATCAGCTTCCATAGTTGAGAGAAAATCGGAGAGAGAAAATCGGTGCCTTCATCTTATTTATTTTGGTCCCATCTCTTACCTTCTTCCATTGTTTTTCTCGTGCCTTTGAGGCCTACGAATCATTACCATTATCTTATCTTTTGTGGGCGAGATTGAGAATCAATCGAGGTAAATATTGATTGTAGGTTGGAGCTGTTTGGATTGGTTGATTGGTAGAGAAATGTAATTTGAAACTGAGCCCGAAAAACACATTTTTGAAGATTCTTGGAGCGAGCATCCACAACAATCTTGATGTTAGCCAAATGAGTAATTATATTTGTAGTAAAGACTATTGGTAGTCTTCCTACGTGGCATACAAGAGGCCGTTCGTGATTTGGTGCATAAAATCACGAACAGCCACTTGTATACTACGTAGGAAAACTACCAATAATTTTCACTAAGAATAGCATTACTCTAGCCAAATAAGTGGAAAACATAACCACAATAAATGAAAGTAATTTCTTTTACTTATAACTAAATGACTTATAAGCTAAGCTAAACATGCAACATTAGCTATGAATAAGAATTATGTGACTCCTATGCCATAAAGCATCTTAACATGGTAGGAAACAATGCATATTGCCTATGCACTTAATACGATGAATAATCACTTCTTTTGTATAAATATTTTGAAATCCATGACATATTTTTGATTCTATGAGTTCCTTACGTAAAATAGCATAAAATCCAGAAGCAATAATGTACATAATTTGAAGTCCATAATAGTTTATAATGCATATATAGTTCTCCTATCGCCTTTATATATCGATTGTGCATAGATCAATCTTGTTACACGTTCACCTCTTCCGCTGAGGTAATATTGATGTAAAAGAAAAAACACGGATGAAGATTGGTTCACAGTAAGCCCCGGTCAAATAACTGAAAAATAATAAGTAGAAAAGAAAGAAAAACAATGGAATTGAATCTATTCAAGAAGAATAATGATATTTAGCCCCCACTAGGGTTATAATCTTAATTCATGTAATGTTAGGTGATAGACTAAATGAAAGATTGAATTAAATGACCCATTTAATTATACTTATAATTTAATACCACATTAAGACCACATAGATTGGAGTTATAACTCTAGTGAGGCTAAATAGCACTACTCATTCAAAAATGATCATTAAGAAATTTCCATAAAAGCAAGCTTACACAAAAATGAAAAATAATGTTTAATGAAAATAAAAATTGTTGAAAAACTTCTATGTTAAATTTTCAATGGTAATTTAACAGCATAATTAACAATGAAACGATATCTGTAAATGGTAATTTCCTTCAATACTCTCCCTCGAGTTGGAGCATGAAGATTCGTAATGCCCAACGTGCAAGTAAAATGTTGAAAAAGATCATTCCGGATAGCCTCGGTGAAAATATTAGCTAGTTGAAACTTGTTAGAGACATGCTTACGAAGAATGAGCCCAAATAGATATTTTTCATGCACAAAATGACAATCGAGTTCAATATGCTTGGTGCGCTTATAAAAAGGGATTACAAGTGATGTGAAAAGCAGCCTCATTGTTGCAATAGAGCAAAATACGTTGCGGATGAACAATAACAAGATCACTTAGAAGAGATTTGAGATAGACAAGTTCGCATGTGGTCGTAGTCATTGCATGGTATTCTGCTTCAACGAAGGAATGAGAAACAACTATATGTCGCTTTGTGCACCAAGAGATGGGACTAGTGCCAAGAGTGATGAAAAATCTAGTCATGGAGCGACCAATAGTGGCACAACTAGCCCAATCAGAATCTGAGTATGCGGAAAACTGGAGGTCACACTGAGCAGAATAAAAGAGTTCATTCCCTGGATACCCATTTAGGTAACGAAGAACATGAAGTGCAACTTGATGATGGGAATCCGGAGGGTTTTGCATGAATTGGCACAATAGATTAACAGAGAAGCAAATGCTCGGGCGAGTAATAGTGAGGTACAAAAGCCGACCGACTAACCGCCGATAAGAATTGGGATCAGATAGCAAAGGGCCATCATCAGGAGTAAGCTTGAAATTCTGATCCATGGGAAATGTAGCCGATCATGAACCCAAATTGATATAATCGGTAAATATGTTTAGGGTATACTTTCTCTTATTGATAAAAATGCCAAGTGGTGATTGACCGATTTCAAGACTAGGAAAGTACTTCATGGTGCCTAAATCCTTAATCTTGAACCTGTTATCAAGAGTATTTTTGATGATAGTAATGGCAGAGAGGTCGTTTCCTGCAACCAAAATATCATCAACATGAACTAGGACAACAGTAAATTAGGAGCCAATAGTCCAAGTAAAAAGGAAGTGATCAGTTGCAGATTGGGTGAAACCATCAGACAACAATACAGACGAGAGTTTCGAGTACCAATTAGGTAAAGCCTATTTAAAACCATAAAGAGATTTGAGTAGGTGACAAGTACGAGTCTCCTCCTCTCGACCATATCCAAGAAGAAGTGTCATGTAAACCTCTTCCTCTAAATCTCTGTGAAGGAAGGCATTATTGACATCAAGTTAATGGAGATGCCAGTTACGGGCTGTTGCAATGACCAACACATAGCGAACAGTAACAAGTTTGGCCACAAGAGCAAAAGTATCATGATAATCAAGACCCTCAACCTAAGTGTAACCCTTGGCCACTAACCAGGTCTTATACCTCTCAATGGAGTTTGGTGTTGAGGACTCACTTACAACCAGTATGTTTCTTGCTATGAGGGAGAGGTGTAACAAGCTAATATTATTAGCTTTAGGGCGACAAATCTAAGCTTGCATAGCATCACGCCAATGGGAATGCTTGGCAGTTTGAGAATAGCGAGTAGGATCAGATAATTATGATAGAGCAGATAAAAAAGTAAAGTGATTAGTGGAAAAGTTATGATATGAAATAATATGAGAGAGGGTATAAGCCGTACCTGAAGACGTAACTGGAGCTGTGGAGGGTGTAACGAATGAAGATGATGGTAAGGTCGGACAAACATAGTCAACAAGGTGAGTGAAACAATATATAGTACAGCGAGGACGAATAGGAGGAAGAAGAGGAAAGAGTTTTGGAGGGGAATAGGAATCAGATGGAGGAGTAAAGGGGTTGGGTACTAAAAGGGGTAAAACGAGGGGTGAAGGAGAAAGCTGGGATAATACGGAAAAAGGGAAAATGTGTTCGAGAAAAGTTACGCCCCTAGAGTAGAAATTTCTTACGTTCTAGGTCATAAACCCTGTATGCACTATTAGTGGAGGGATAGCCTAAAAAAACACAAAGTCGAGCACGAGGTTGGAACTTATCACAATGGGCAAAAATAGTGTGAGCATAGCAAAGACAACCAAAAACACATAAATGATCATAACTGGGTGCTTGTTTGTAGAGGCGTTCAAAAGGCGAAATATTTTGTAGAGATGAGGATGGGGTGCAATTAATGAGATAAGTAGCTGTGAGAAAACACTCACCCTAAAAGGTTATAAGAAGGTGAGCCTAAAAGCGTAGACACCAAGCCACATTTAAAATATGTCGGTGTTTTCGCCCAAGCACTCTATACTATTGAGGTGTTTCAACATAAGTGCGCTCATGAAGAGTACCTTGATCAGAAAAAAGTTCCTGTGTAGGGAGAACAAGAAATTCCTGACCATTATTAGTGCGTATGTGACGTAATTTTGAATTGAATTGAGAATGAATAATAGCAAAAAATGCATGAAGACATGTTAAAGTTTCATATTTGAAGCGCGGTAAATATCACCATGTGACTCTAGTGTATTCATTAACAATGGTTAAAAAATAATGTGCATCTGATAAAGAAACTGTATGATAACCACCTCAAAAATCACAAATTATACAATCAAAAGGCATCAAACTTTTATTATCAATTAATTGAAAAGGTAGACGAGTGTGTTTTCCACTAGTAAATGTCACATAATGATCAATTACATAGAGATGTGGAATAAAATGAGGAACATACGTTGATGCCATGTATCAAAAGAAATTTGACTAGAAGATTGGAGAACAGTTGCTGGGATGTGCCTGAGGTAATACAGTCTGTTATACCCACTCCAATCAGTGTCTTCGTGGCTAGGTTCTGAAAAGTACAAAAAGTGAAAAAAAGAAACAACACAGTTGAAAGACTTCGTTAGTTGGCCGAAAGATAACAAATTAAATTGAAAATCTGGAACATACAATACATTAGAAAGTGTGAGATGGAACGATAAAATAACATCGCCCGAACTAATTACAGGGACTTGAGAACCTATAGGGAGGCAAACGGAATGAAGACACATGGCATTATTTGAATCTGCAAAGGAGAGGGGCTGGGGCTTTATGAGTTCCATTTATTGGGCATATTGCTTGATAGAGAGACCAAGGTCGCTACTCATAATGGGAGGGACAGTGCTTTTCGAGGCGATTGAATGCGCAGCACTATTGGTAACGTGATGAGCCATCGGAGAAGATGGCCTAGGTACACCACTCTTGTTCTTCGATGGCCACCAGTCTGGGTAACCCATAATCTCTAAGCACTTTGCACGTGGGTGACCTAGCTTGCCACAAGCCTCACACAACGATGTCCCAACCGGCCAGACGTGATGTGTGCGAGGTATGGTCTGTGGGGGCGTGGCGAGCAGGCAACAAAAACAAAAACTTCCGGTCGAGATGTGGGTAATTACACAAGATGTTAGGTTTCTGATGCAGGAGCATCCTATTCAAATGAAGCCGAGTTTTCAGATAGCTCGTTGATGGCGCTGAGATATCATGAGTTGTATATCAACGTAAAAATGGCAAGTAATCTACGATATTTCCTAATTGGGGCAGTTTTTGGACACATTTTAGTTTTTTGATCATAACTTTGACTACGGTTATCAAAATCATGCTCATGATCCCAATTCGAAAAACTCTTTTCGGCACGCACGTCATGGTCACGAAGCTTCGCTCGGTACACATCGATTTCGAGGGCAAAATCCGATGTTTTCCCTTCTGAATCTCCAATTTTAGTTATTTTTAGCCTTTTTGATGATATTTCGTTTGCCTTTTAAACATAGATTACAAACTCAAATTAAGTCAGATCTTTGGGATATTATTTCTTTTATTACGTATTTTCCTTTGGTGTGAATATTTGGATTTTGCTATTTTTGATAAAATTTCGATAATTATGGTTTTTTAGCTATATAACCTGGCTTGTGGGTTATTTTCGATGTTGGATGAATAATAAAGAATTTTTCTTGTTTTCTTGACTTTTTTTTTTTTTTTTTTTTTTTGCGTTCTTTCCAGTTAATTATCTGCTGAATTTCAGCGTGCAGAATATTGTTATTCTGCCCGGCGTCAGTTTCTTCTTGGTGTAAAATAGCATAGCATTGCCCAATTGAAGGGAGGGGATCTGTCGTCAAAATTTGGGATCGAAGTTGTTGAAAGCTGTCGTTCAAACCCATAAGGAATTGGTAAACTCAATCAGATTCTTGAACCTCAGAAATCGCTTTGGCCACACCTCATGTACGTGGAGTTCTTGGTTGGAGAGAAACCAATTCATCCCATAGTTCTTTCGATTTTCCGTAGTAGGTGGTAACAGATTGTTGTTCTTGATGGAGGTTAGCTAAATCACGTTTCAATCGGAAAATCTTTGTTTGGGTACTCTGCTGGAATTAGGTTTCAAGTTCAACCCAAAGGTCGTTGCGTGTTGCAAAGTATAAAAGGCTTCCGGTGAGGGGCTGATCAACGGAATGAAGAAGTCGCGACATTATCATATCGCAGCATCGGTCCCAAAAGTTTGCAGCGGTTGTGTCCATGGTTGGTCGTTTGATGGTGCCGAGAACATAGCCAAGTTTATTTTTGACATTCAAGGCACATGTTATTGATCGACACCAAGCCAGATAGTTTTTGAGGGCATCAACAAGGATTTGGTTGGGTTGATCTAATGAGTGTGAAGTAAG
>CAIGRN010180845.1:0-18418 GCA_903798345.1 Fraxinus anomala | reverse complement strand
TCCATAATCAGGATTTCTACACCTTATTTCATTATTGGTGGAATTTATTGTCTGGACTCGAGATCTCTAGAATTAGTATTCATGGGCGTCAACCTGGGTATTTTTGCTTCTTTTTTACTAATCCTTCTATTCTTTTCTGTTATGTGAACTTCTTTCCAGCTATTTTCTACATTGGGATAATAATTATCCTGTCTGTTGGGAACAAGCTTTATTTGTGTGGATTGATCCTACTTTTGCACTTGCTTTGGAATGCATATTGTATAATTTTCTAGGAACCTGAAATTTTGTAGACATATGCTTCGATGATGTTTACCTTCATCTATTATTAGTTCCATGATGCATTTGCTTGTCATGGATGTGACATAATCATATGCTACTCCATTCTATTATTTTTCCTTTTAAATGGGTCAGGTTTAAAAACATCAGAATGCTTGTTCCAGTACCTAATCCATTATATTATTACAATTGTAAGCTTTCTGTTTAACGGATGGTTTGTACAGTGTGATTTGCAAGGCAAAGCATTGTGATTTTTTTTTCTTTTGACCTAGTCTTTCTGGTAGCACTACTGAGATAACCATTATAAGCTTTCACGAGATCTTTTCATATAGAGTTGAATATCAAAATATTGAAGAAAGCCTGGCAGTTTTTGATTTTTTGTTGTTCACAATAATTACTTGACCTTGATAACAATCATATCCTTTGCATGAAATGCACCCTAAAAGCGAACTATACCGAAAGGAGTAAAAAATGTAAAAAACTGAGAAATGTACTAAAAACACTTCAGCAATTCACTTTTTCGATTAAATGAAAAATTCATCATTCTACATTGATTAATCTTCTAATTTCCCTATATCTATGTAAATTAGATAATATGGAATGAACAAAGAAGCTCAGCCAAAAAGATATTTTCTAGATAAGGAGTTGTGTATTTAGCTTAGGTGCTTCAATGACAAGAGATAGATAAGGAAATAGTTAAGTTTTTGTGTGTTAAAATGACAAATTGACTAACTAATAGAAAGAAAGATCCATACATTAAGAAGCAGCAAAAGGTTGTTATTACGTACATGTTTGGGGTGTTCACTTCTGTAGAAAATTTTAAATTTAATTCCTTCCTTTCTGTTGGAATATTTTCGAGATAGAAAAATATATTTTAATTGAATTAATTGATACAAAATATCATTTCTAGTTGGACTGTTGTCTTTTATAATTTAATTTCTAGAAAATCTGGAGGGTCAAGTTTTAACCACAAAGTCATGGATCAACCATCGGATCTTAATGTGGTTCGGCATATAATTAGTTTTGACATGTAAAAATCTTCTCGCTGGTGTATGATAGATTTTCAATTCCAGTAGTTATTAAAATATGAGAATTTTCCCATTAAAGAAAGTAGGCCTGAAACTTGCCTGCTTAACATATAGCAATTATTCTTTCAAAGAGTCGATGGTTTATATTTACAATTCAGTTATGAATCATATGATAACAGACTTATGTTTTACTTCCCCTTCTCTAACTACAGAATATGGCTAGTCAACGAGTGCTTGATCTAACCAATGAGTTAATGAAGAAAGGAAAGCACTGTATATTGATAAGAAATCCCCTTGATGTTTTGGTAAGTTCGCATGTTATATGTATTCAAATATGTACATACCTTATTTTAATTTTTCACACTATCTAGTATCATAATAATGATTTCAACATTTACTGCATAGTTTAATGCTACTTTTTTAATTCATAGGGAAGCCCTGTTTAATGTTTAGCAAGTAAAAAAACTTATCAAAAGAAGTTGTTCATTGAGGTTGAGAAAATATATGAGGAATTGATGGAACAAGTGGTTTCCTTTTTCCTTTTTGTTAATCATGTTCGATCTTTATTACTTATAATTTCAATGATCATAAATTGATCTGCTGTCATGTCAGCCATCCTTTGACAAGGTTTCGCCCCCATCATTCATGGAGCTGGGATACGCTAGTTTAGTCACCGTTTACAGTGAGCTGTGTGAACAAGGAAAATCTCCTCCCATCATTGATGGGACCCGACTTCAAGAAGATCCTGAGGTTTCACACAATTCTGAAAACTCAATATTCTACTTGTAGTTCTTTCCTTTTCTTTGTTTTTGATATACAAAGTTATACATGGATGGGGATTGTTTTTGTCTTAGACCTGACTAGAAATTATTTCAACATTTAGATATTCATTTGCTTCTTTTTGATGCGAATATCAGTCTTTTCATTCTTAAGTTGCTTTCTCCAGAAGTATGGCTTGCTTCTTTCTTGTCTGTTGATTTGTTAATCACTAGTCAAGGAGATGCAAGGGTTATTAGTCATGCTGGCATTGCTACTAGTTGAGAAAAGAACTTGGTGGTTTGATTGGCTAACTTGTGTTTATATTGCGTGATGACTGCCCCTTGTCTCTGAATTAACAACCTTGAGGTTGTTGATCATAGCATTTTTCCATAGTTCTAAGCAATTGCATGTAGGTTCTAAATATCTATATTCATTGTTTAAAAAAAATGCTATTTGAGGCTTAAGCCTTGGATACTGCCTCACGTGAAGCTTTCATATAAGCCTCAAAACCCACACCTTTAATGCCATTTGTGAGGCTTACACGTCAAGACCGAGCCTTACACGACTCAGGTATTTACCCATTTGTCAAATTAGAGGCCTTCATAGAATGAAGACACTTTTAGTGACAAGGATGATGAAGTCAATGATTATCTAATCATAGATATATGAAATATCTGATGTCTCTGCTTATAGTAATAGATTATAATTTTGCTACGTGATTACTAATTCGAGAGCCTATTTCTTTTATTTTATTGATTTATTTTATGTTTGTTTGAAGTCAGAGGCTTTTAAAATTTTAATTAGTTTTATTATGAATTTAAATGGTTTATTACGAGCATACATTGTAATTTTATATTCTTTTAAATTATTTTGTTGTTTTGTTATCTCAAAGCGCCTTGAGGATTACACCTTGACTCACTATGATAAAATACCTGATTAAGACTTCTAAACATTGCCTATATGAATATTATAACAAGATATTTCAGCAAGACTGAAAAATTATGTACAAATATTGCACCATTGGACTTCTTATCTTTTTATAATATAGACTGGCTCGATACACTGCCTCGGAAGAATCTGTTCTCTATTCTGAATTATTATGTGGCTAGCTCATCCTCCAATTACAGTGCAAACTGAGGACATTTTGCAGGATAGATCCCGACTCTTTTTTTGTGTACAGTGTATTAGCCAAAGAGCATATAATTTAGCCTCCATTTGGGAATATATAAACGGTTTAATTTATAAATTGATAGAAATGGTGGTGATAGATGGATAGTACTTGTGAGTCCATTGGAACGTGTATGAAAAAGAAGTTCGACCTTTAATAAATTTGATTTATAAATTTTTCCAAATGGAGGATTAACTTTTGGGGAGACCTTTGTCTGTTCAACAGCAGGTTTCTGCTTTTACCTCTCCTGTTCTTTTTCAAGGTATTCATGTACATGAATATATGTTATATGTTGAAATAAGATTTTCTTTCATTGAAAATCGTGTCTGCGCGCTATTTTTCCCTTTTCTGTTTCTATGGGTCTTACATTTGGAATATTTTATTTCAGAGAATTTAAAAACTTCTGGGATTTGTACGAGTTCTGATTGCTTTCTTTTATAATTGTTTCTGATGAATCTGGTGGTCCATCGCTGTTCATGAAGCTTTGGGCATCGCTCCCATCTGCTTTTGCAGTCCCCCATCAGTTCCTTTCTACTTCATTAGTATGCAAGCCAAATTGGATGACTGAAAGAGAATGGGGGGCTTGACTATTACTAGATAACTTTTCATCTTTAGACAATTCACTAACTTGAGTTTGTTTTATCCTGCTTTATTCAAGCACTATGTTTCTTGGTAGTTCTATTTTTCCACAAGACCTTAGGTCAGAATCATTTTAATGTTAAAATGAATTGACTATGATACCTCTTCTCCACTTGCAGGGTACTTTGCGTGGTCTATGTGAAGATCTTGGTATTCCATTTCAAACTGCAATGCTCAAGTAAGGCAAATATACCAGAATGTATTCTATTTATTCAGCCCACCCATACCTCTTCCTTTCTGAGCTGTGCAAGAGAAGTTAATTTTTTTTGGATATTTCTGCGTTTTATTTATTTTATAGAAGATTATGGTTGTGAAGAGTCCAAAGCTCATGTTTTCTGAAGTAAATAAATTGTAGCTTTGGGAACAGAGACATGTTAATATGACTATATTTGAAACAAGGAAAGTAAGGGAGCTAGAGCGATTATTCCTAAATACTTTTCATAATTTTTGATTGTTTGAACTTTCTATTTACAGATGGGAAGCAGGGCCAAAAGCATTTGATGGCCTTTGGGCCCCCTACTGGTATAAAACTACACATAAGTCAACAGGCTTTGAATCTCCAAGAAAGTATCCTGTGGTAAGGAGAACACCTGCATATCCTCTTGGATTCTGTAGTTGAACCCAATTCAATTACCATACATTGCCTTGCCTAGAATTGCATGTGCACACTAATGTTGGAATTCAAATGTGATTTTTCTTATTATAGCCTTCCTGCTTCATAATGGATTTTATTTATTTAAATGCCATAGCTAGAACCATTACAGTGCCATTTCAAGCAAATCTTTAGAGCAGCAAGTTAGTCTTGTGAAATCACTTTCTAAATGCCGTATCCCCTTGTTTTATACAGCTTTGTTCGTCCATTATGCTACCTAAAGCCGTATCCCCTTGTTTTATATAGAATTGTTCGTCCATTATGCTACCTAAAGATTTAATTTGTGTTTGACATTAATCTTTTATTAATTATCAATTTTGATTCTTTCTAAATTACATTCCTTCATATGATACAGCATATGGAGTCAAGTGTCACATGTCATGCTTGCTAAAATAATAATCAATATACCAATCTTTAAAGTCTGACGTAGCAATTGCTGCACGCTTATGATGATATGATGATTGAACACTAACAAGATTCTTGATATCCTTGAATGAGACCTGCTTGATGTCTTTTCCCTATTTGTCAGCCATTTCCACCCACTTTGTACAACTTGCTGGAGCAATGTTTGCCTTTCTATAACATGCTTAGGCGCCATGTGAAGCGGAGTGGTATAATGTCCCTCCAGCCTGAACTTCCAGTTCCTGCCAATGAGAAGTTGCTTGTTTGGGTTGGTGATGAGATTGTGCCCCGTGAAAGTGCAAAGGTACAAATGTAGAAGAATAAGATTCTAGAGAATCGCATAGGTCGAAGCTCTCAATGTCGTACTTTAGTGTGCCAGAATGGTTTAGATTTTTCAATTTTGTTATTGGATATTTTAGGTTTCAGTTCTTGACTCTGTTGTCCAAGGTGGCGATGCAGTTTGGGAAGGGCTTCGAGTTTATAATGGAAAGATATTCAAACTGGAGGAGCATTTATGTAGGTAAGTGAAAGGGATTAAAGAAAAGTTCTAATACTTCATTCTTGCTTTACATGACATTATTTAACTTGTTCAATATATCAGCAGTATTATGATGACATTGTATATTCTTATGAATAGGAAAACATGCCAAATTATCTTCTTCGTTTTTCTACAATGTCAGTAAATTTAATTTATGTTTCTTTACGAACCATAATAGTTTAATTTTGAGGTGGTATTTTGAGAAGTTACTTAAATGATTATACTTTTAGTTACTTGAATGATTGTGCATGCCAGTCATGCTGTTGGGAATGGGATCAATTATTTGTATTTTATTTACAACATCTTGCTCTCTGACTATTTTGCAATGAAAAGAAATTAAGAAGAAATGGGAGAACGGCTATCAGAAGTGATGCGGAAAAAAATATTGAGATAAATTTCAAGTTCTCTTGGAAACGAACTCGTAACCTGGCATTGACTTTATGGACATCAGTTCTTACATGCAGTGGAAGTACTTTCTAGTCAAAATATCTCATGCATTATTGTTTAGAGAATCATTGACTGTAAGTATATTAATGCATCTGACAATGATTTATTTTCTAAGTAAAACTGTAGAGGCTCCAAAGAGAGGTGGAGGTTTTTGGGTACAATTTTGTTGTATTAGAAGATTCAGCTTGAAATAGCAACTTTTTGATCTAGGTTATTTCTGTACCATATTCTATAGAGACATGTTTAGTAATGCTGAAAAGTCACATCCTCCTACACACTGAGCATTTGAGGGTGAGGGAGGGGATTGGCAAAATTGAGGCAAGAGCCTTTTTCTCGACAAAGAGGTCGAGATGGATGTTTTCCCTCTGTCATTGGGGAAGGTAATATAGTGGGGTTCCGTGAGGAAATTTTGAATGTAAAATCTGGAGCTATTTGGCCCAAAAGGATCTGTACTGATTTTGTCTATATGTTGTTAACGCTAAGCCATAAAACTGGAAGAACAAGTCTGCCTAAGAGAAGTGAATGTTTACTTGTATTTATAACAATACACAATCATATATTACAAATTAACCTTCAGAATTAAGGGTCACTTGAGAAACTAAAAAAATTTTGCAAGCCTAAATTTGTTATTTATGTCAATACTTGTCAGTGATCCTATATTATTGTTGAGAATCAAGTGATCATCACACCACATGGACATTCTCTGCAAGGATTTGTGTCAGGTTCAAAATCTACGCACTTACCTTGAAATCTCATAATCTAATGGATGTGAGGCATAGATTTCCTTTTTGGTTTGTATATAGACTGTAGTGATTATGGGGTTGGAAAGGCATAGGGCAACTGAAGTAGAAATGTTGAAGGGTTTAAAATAAGCATAGATCTGGACAAGGAATGAATGGTTGTATGGTTGATCTTATGAAGAAATAAGGGGAAGATAGGGCGCCGTTTTCACTTTTTTTTCTATTATATCAAAGCCAATGATGGAGTGATACATTGTTGGTGTTTTCAGTTCATTTGAGTTTATAGAGGACAGCTACAGAATATACCTGATACCATCACTAATATTTCTTGGATATCTTATTTTTCTCAGTACTGGAGGGTTGCACGAGTTATATGCTTGGCTGCGGAAAGGTTTTTTGGTTTAACCTGTCTTTTGAAAACTTGTGGATTAGATACCTACATCTCTTTTCTTTGAAGAGCCATATAAGCTAATAAAAACCTAAATAAACTACTTTCTAGAATGTCATCCTGATCTGATTTTGTTCACCTGATTTGAACAATGGGAAAAACATAGTTAACAAAATTGGCAGTGGTGATGGGTCTTCAAAAATCAGACTTGGAACCTGATTTATGTTGTCTGATGAGTGAAGATGCTCATGATTTGAAATGACAGCGGGGAAGAATATGATGTTTTCAAACGTATTACTTGACCAATTGACATCAGAATGTGTTCCTACATTACCTTCTTCGCTTCTCTCATCAATGAGTGGAATATCAATACAAAATGTTCCTAAAGTCATGATGTCTGCAGAACAACTTTCTCTTTCGATTTAAAGAAAGAATACACAAATACACATATATAGTTTTGAAACTACGAACACATTCATGTGTATTTATACATATTTTATCATCTGTGTACTAAATTCCAGGTTGTTCGACTCAGCAAAAGCTCTAGCCTTTAGCAATGTACCTACTCGTCAACAGGTGATTGTGGTTCTATGTATCTATAAACTAGTAACTTGGTAATGCAGACCACTTTATTTAATTATTAAATCATTCTTTGTCCGCCTATAATTGTAGCCTGGTAGTCTTTGTTTTAACCTATCACTACCACATTCAACATGTCGCAGGTGAAGGATGCCATATTTAAAACTCTAATAAGGAATGGGATGTTTGATGACTCACACATTAGGCTCACCCTGACACGTGGAAAGAAGGTAGGCAGATGCTATTCTTATTTTTGTTCCCTCCTTGTAAAATGGGCAAACTTTGAAATATTAATGTAACTTGGGATTGCTGTTACACAAGTGCAACATGATATACATGAAGAAAATGGTTAACTGATTGGTAAATTCGAAGAAGCATGAGCCATATTTAGGCCCAGATGAAAGTGTAGAATATAGAGAACTCTCCTAATAAATTGTTAAACTTTCTGTTCCTCCAAAAGTGCCCCAACTAAGCCTTTTGCTGATAATTATATGCTTATTGTAATTCATCCCCGATTATCTTTGTGGTTACGGTGCAAGTGCTAATTTGGGAGGGCCAAGTAAACATTTTCCTCTGCTAAGAATAGGAATTAAATCATTAGCAACATGGAAAGAATCCTTTCCACTTGTCATTCCCTTGGTCATAAAAGAAAGTTTGGTATAATAGCCCCAAGTTAACTGGACTGTGATATGCTAATGAAGTATACATAGCTTAAATTAAGCCCTTGGATGGGTGATATGCGAAAGGAGACAACTGATCATGTTCCGTTTGAATTTTACTCCACTTCCCTCAAAAAAAAAAGAAAAAAATGTTACTTATATGTTTAGATTAATCAAAATCTTGTGGTTGCACTGAAAGGAAAATAAAAGAAAATGTCTTGCTGCCAGGTACTGAACACTGAATTGTCAGTGGTAGTGTGTGTACCTGGTCATAACAATTTAGTGTTCAGAACTTAAATATCGCTGGTCATAACAAAACAGCCACAAACTAAGCCGTATTCCTTAAATATAGGCAAAGCAAGGAATAAGATATTGCAGTATTGAACTGCTAAAACTTCATTTTCATACCAACAATGTTTCTTGATGCTTTTTATAGCCAAAGGATTGCATTCATGGATATATCTGCATTTGCTATGTTTAATGGTATATATTCCCATGTAAATTTCCCTGTTTCTACATCAGGAACCTCCTGTTCCCTGGATGAAAGTTTCCAAAAGTATTACTTGGTTGTTCCACATTTATAATATATAGCCTAGATTATTACATTGGTTTATGTCATCCTATTGTCTGGTTTTCCAGGTAACTTCTGGAATGAGCCCAGCACTAAACCTGTATGGATGTACTTTAATCGGTAAGATACATGTGTTTATTAACTTACATAAGTAGTGTTGGCTGTGGCATATACTATGTCGGCTATATAACGCTTCAGGCACAATGACCTGTTTTTTAAATGTTGGTGTGACGTGGGCATCTCAACCCCATTCCCCTTCTCATCTTCAAAAGATCATGTCTATGATGAACATTTCAAAGAACAGTGTAAACTACCAATTGAGACTAAAAACCATGCTCCACATTTTACATCAATGGCAAAACGTAAGCTCTATTTATTTTATTTATTTATCTCCTTTGACTTCCTCCTCAACCATTCCCAATGAGAAAATGTTGATGTAACATAAATTTATAAGCTAAAAAGACCCCATCAAATTGTCCAAAGAATTAACAAAGCTGCACTATGTTTTCAGCGGGGAGATGAGAAATAACTTCCTTGGACCTTTCTATAATGCACCATTTCATTTAGTTCTCGTTTTCTCAAATAAGATGGAACCTCGTTGAAAAAAGTTTATTGATCTATTGGAGACTGTCTCAAATTAAGGATACAATGATTAGAACTCTGTCCCCTGGAACTGCCAATGCTTTTAAGTATTAGTTTTATTATTTGAAAAACATAGAAGGGTTCTTCTCTTATGTGAGACACAATAACTTAAAGCACTGACATAGTTTACTTTGAGTAATATTTTATTTTTGGGATCAATGAGTTATAGAACGTGCATCTTTCTTTGTTAGAGCATATTTCAGTCAATGAAGGCAGCAAATTGCCCATATGGACTTGGAAAATACCTGGCACCGAATGTTTACAGTTTCAGTACATTTTTAGCTGTGAAAATATGATAAGTTATACAACATTTCACATTGCAAAACATTTGTTTTTCATTTTTTGGTGCTGCTCTGGTTGTGGGTTATGAAATAAGAACAAATAAATTTTGTTCTATTTGAAAATTCTACATTTGTAATTCGGTGAATATAAGCTAGTTTTTATTTGTACCTTTGCAGTGCTTGCTGAATGGAAGCCCCCAATCTATGAGAATGATAAGGGTATAACATTGGTTACAGCAACGACTCGCCGTAATTCACCAAATGTAAGGCTTTTTGTTTATTTATTTATTTTCAACTTTTCCTTTTGATTAGCACGGTCGGCTTGAATTACTTTTGCGAATCCACGTTTCTGTTTTCTTTTATCTATTGTTTTAGATCTAAATTGTTCAACTTAAGATGCAAGATCTAACTGGTATGGTACATTTAAATTGATCCGCTACTGCTAAATTGTTTATTACACGTTATAATTAATATACATCGTTATCCATCCGTCCTTAATGTGATTCAATGCTTGTGTTATTTGAATCTCATGTTTCATGCTCATAAAAATTACACAAACGAAGCTCCAAAGGACTCGGGTAGGTTCAGTTGATTACCTATACAAACTAAGCAGAAGAATGTTTTCCAACAGTTCATTAAACAAGTAATATTTTATTCTCTCGGATTGAGGTCATGAATGTAAGGATTATATAAATTTTCACATCATCAGCATTTTCCAATCTGTGTACACTGTCATTGAAACTCATTCTTTATTCGATTGTAATTCATAAATCTCTCTGGCAAACTTATGCAATAATGAGTTATATAACCATGTAATCTAAATTTGTCTTATTTTGCAGAATTTGGATTCAAAAATTCACCACAACAACCTTCTCAATAACATTCTTGCCAAGGTATACATTGTTCAATCTACTTGCTCAAGTAGAATCTTAAAGTAATATTTTTATATGCATAATCCCTTGTCATAGTTAGGGAGTTCTGTTTAGTTCAAATTACTTTTAGCGTCAATGCAGATAGAAGGGAATAATGCAAATGCTGATGATGCTATCATGCTTGATAAAGATGGATATGTGTCAGAAACAAATGCGACAAACATTGTAAGATCATTTATTTCAACAAATATACAATCTCCTTGGTTTGCACTTGGTTTTACCTATGAAAGAGCTAGTAGTGGGGTGAGGTTATATTGATGATGTCCTAAGGAAGAATGTTGATGTGCTATTCAGTCACTATATCCTAAGAAACATTGGTTAATCAGATAATATATATTCACATTTGTGTTCTTGCTTGAGGTGTCGTACAAATATCTGGACTGCGAGTCCGGATCCTTTTCTTCTGGAATTTTCATTTGACGTGTTTTCTTTTGCTTTTGCTATTAACTTGCATTTGACAGAACAGAATTATCCCACTATTCGTGGACCATTAGGCAGTAGATAATCTGGCTCCAAATTATTGGTATTCCACATCTTGTTATGTAAACCATCTATTGTGTATTAAATATTTTCATCTCCTTGTGCTACAGTTTCTAGTGAGAAAGGGCCGTGTAGCAACACCTCATGCTGATTACTGTCTTCCTGGCATAACACGGGCAACAGTAAGCTTCATAATATATTCTTCCAAAATTATAAGTATAGGTGCAGTATGTAATTCTTTTGGCTTCTTTTTTCCCACCTTTTTCATGAACAAAATAACGTTTATGTGCACTTAAAAATATTGATAAAAGATGATTCTGGATAATTCCTATTCTCCATCGATTTTCAGCTCCACAAGCTTAGTCAGACCCCATAAGGAATGCTATGTTCTCCTGTTTTTGAATGTCATGCATGGAGGTTAAATATTCTGAGAAAATGTTGGTTTCCTCAAAAAGTTGTTCTAACTAGGTTAGTTTCCTCAAAAAGTTGTTCTAACTAGGAAAAACACTTACATAAATTTAATCAAACGGGTCCAATATCAAATTTTGGGTCTCAAAAGCCCATTTTGACTTCTCAAAAGTCATGTCAAACATGCCCTGAATTGATCTTCTAACTACAACAATTTGATTGGTTATGGAAAATATAAGAATTAGTTCTCTTTTTGGATACATGAAGTCAACCTTGTCAAATGATCAACTCTATCTAATATTTTATAAACTTAACTTTTCGTAAATTGTTTTTCAATTTTTACATAGGGACATTTTAGTGCTTGCATTACTTTAACATTCTGCTTATTTGAAGATTATTTTGACAATTTATTGGCTCTTCTATGCTTTATAAGAAAGACATATCTATATTTGCAGGTCATGGACCTTGTAATAAAAGAAGGGTTGTTTTTACAAGAGCGGCGTATCAGTTTATCAGAGTTCCATACGGCAGATGAGGTCTGTTTTGTTATTTGCCCAGATTTCTGTTGATATAGGATAAAAATGTTTTCACACGTCCTGAAAGATGTGCTAATTCCTGTGCTACGGGTCAGCCACTTGACTCTTGATACCAAAGAAAAATATCCAGTGAGGAGCAATATCAAAAGGGATCAAGCTCTTGCCAAAATCCAGAGAACGTCTTTCACTCTATGATACACCAGGAATCAATCAATTAAACTTGATCTGGATGCTAATGTTGTTGAGGAGTTTTGTCGAAGTGTTTTCGTGCCAGTTTATTCTTTAACATATTGAGAGATAATGCATGTAAATTAGGCAGTTTGCTTGCTTTCCCATAACTATCTTTGGCATCGTAAGACGAACTCATTTTTTATGTTTTCATGCTGCAGAAGAATCAATCTACTTTGGTATTGTTACTTTACTAGTTCAAGAAATTGCTTTTTGATTACGCTATCATTGATTATTTGTAGGATTTCCTTGGACATCTTCCTGATTAATATTTTAGCAGGAAGCACAAGTTTTCTTGTCATCCTGTGTGTGATTGTCCCACATAACTTGCTGTTTATGTGTATGCTCTTATCCCTTTTGTTGCATATGCAAGGGATCCTTGTTGATTGGGTGCTATCCAAAGTTGGATTCTTTGGCCATTACAGCATGTTTTACCTGATTTTTCGTTCAATAACAAAATAATGGATGGGTTTTTGTTTCCTTTTTTTTTCTCATTCAAAGTTGGATTCTTTGGCCATAAAGTTGACTGTTTTACTGCAGGCGTGGACAGTAGGAACTATTGGAGAGCTCAGCCCAGTAAGTCATTTATATTGAAATATTATGGTCTGGAACTGGTAGCAAGTAGTTTTTGTCTCTAACTACTGGAACCAAGATCATTGACTTCTTTAATAACATGGTTCATTCCCTTTAATTCTTTTGGTTTTTTCTATTTTTATTTATTCACACGATTTCAAGACAAAATTTTTAAGACTTCAGATCCTTTTTGCCATGTATTTATTAAGATCTATACAGTTTCCCAGCTTCTTTAGATATAACTCTAATAATAACAAACTGTTTCCTACTAGCAGAGAACCCGAAGGAAAGGCAAAAATTTTTAGGTTCTTTATAAGGTGTTTCCTTAGACGTTTTTTTCAAAAAGTGCAGTGCGGTTGAACTGAGAGCACATATGGTCCACTCGATCCTTAAAAAGTACATTTTTTGTCGATGATTTTAAAATGATTTATCTGCTCTCTTTTATTCCTTGTAGTTGTTTAGAATGGTCATAAAACTTCATTTAAAAATGTTTTAATGTTAACATAAGGTGTAGTGATGTTATTATATTGTTCTGAACTTTGCTAGGTCATTAAGATTGATGGTCGCACAGTCGGTGATGGCTGCATGGGACCTGTGACTCGAAGATTGCAGAGTGCTTTCAAAAAGCTAACAGCAGAGTCAGGGGTGCCTATCCCCACTTATCAACAAAGTTGAGAACAAAGTTACTGAGGTGCAAAATTTTTCCCTTCAATTGAATGAGTCATGTGACTTTGTATTTAAATGAATCTATCGTATAATGCACCTAGACTAGTGCTTAACACCAGTGGTAATGAATATCATTATTCTTATTTAAATGGATACATTGTGTATTTGTTTCGTTGTTGTAGGTGTGCTGTCAAAGAACCATTGGCCAATCTTTGTGGAAACCATTATTCTGGAGAAAGTCTCAATAGAGGTTGACAGCGACTGAAAAAAGACTCCAACGGTATCTATTCTTGAGCTTGTTATAAAGCTAAGTCAAAGGCATAAATGTGCAATCATATTCATTTGTAGTTTATGAATCTTTGCCAATTGGGAATGAATAAAAACTGTTTTAAGACTTTTTTTCCCTGGAACATGGAATATAATCAGTATGAGTGATAATCCTTTATTTGTTCTTGACGTTGTAGCGAAGTACCAGTTTTCTTTTTCACCATTACCTTTATGGATATTTCAGAGCTTGAGAAAATAATTTAGCATCTACCTGTCATGTTGACTTGAAAGCTATTAATGGCCAATGGAGATCAATATCTGATTTTGTTTTATTTGTATTATAATTCAAAGAAGCTGCACGTTTATATCATCTTCCTTCGTACCCATACCTGTTTTTATCCTTGTCCCGTACTAGCTGTTCGAAATAGTGGTTAGTTGTTCTCTGCTCATAAGCTTGAATAGTAAAAAAAAATTCTCACATCATTAAATGAAGTAGTAACATATTTTTCTTCACTTTCTATGCACATACAAATACGACTAAATTTGGAAAATAGGCTTGGTCACCTATAAAGAAATAAGCTAGGTTAATGTCAGTGAACCTTAATTTTCATCAATTGAACCTTAATACGTTATTATATTTATATTTTATTAAGTTTACATACAGTGTTAGGATTTGCTTGAATACATATGATCATTACTTAAACAATAATGTTACTCAACAATGTGAATAATAAAAAATAACACTAACGGCTTATAAAAAATATTTTATTGTGTGAATGTGTGATTGAAAATGAATATGTAGAAAATATAGATTTCAAATAATAATTGTCAAATAGGGGCTAAAATTTTTATACACTTCAACAATATTTTCTATTTTTGACTCTTTATTATTTTTCATATCTTATTTAACATATTTTTTAGATATCCATAGCCAATTAATGAATATGGGTAAATTTCATTCCTTATTGAAATTTACGCTTATTTGCAACCAGGCAAGTGAACTTAAATTCAGAGTAATCACAACACTATAATTTAATTGGCGAACAATTAGGCAACTCCAATAGCGTTCCTTCAACTATTTAACAAAAATGATCTTACTACATGTACATCAAAATTTATATAATGAATTACATAATGTCACATGACACTCTACATTTTGCCAATTTAAAATATAATCAACTTTTTCATCCAATCTTTTCCCTTAACATCATATTATGTAATCCATTATGTGCAAGTAACAAAATCCTAACAAAAAGATCATATGTGCAAGTAACAAAATCCATTATGCGCATATTTAGTAAAATCTTGTCTGTATCCGTAATTTTAATTTTTCTATCAAAATTTATATGGTTATACTGTTCAGATACTAAGTCAGTTCGCCGGAGTAGCATCTACAGTGCTCACTCTACAGTTTTCCACATTATATCCTGGGAAATAGATGCTCAAACTAAATCTCAAGCATATACGATGAGGAGGCGAATATGTTTTAAGGAAACTATGTTCACGCATACCTCGGTTTCAAACTTCATTGAATTTTTATTTCCTGCAATTTATAATACTTGTGCTATATTTTTTTATTGTGATTAATAAAATTATTTAGGATGTGTTTGAGCCACATTATTTTGTAAGAATGTATTCTGATATAGTAGATTGATGGAGAATGTGTGGTTGAAAAAGAAGGAAAAACTATTGATGTGATGGAAAATATTATTTTATTAAAGAATGTGTGGTTGAAAATGAGTAGAAGAACGAGAATGAAAATTTTAATGTGGCGCAAACAGGGGCTTAATCTTTAATATTTTGGCTAACATTCGGTTAGTTAGATGTCCAACAGGTATTTGTTTATACGGTATCTGTTCAGCCGGTATGCGTCCATACGGTAAGTTAGTTACATTGTCGGTATGTGTTCTGTTAATACAGTAAGTTAGTTGCACAGCCGGTATATATCCATCCGGTATTATAAACAGTAAGTTAGTTGCACATCCGGTATGTGTTCATTCGGTATTTGTTAAACCGGTATTTATTCAATATTAGTTTGTAACACCAACTACGTCGAAACACTGCGAGTTAAGGTTCATCCAAATTGCTGTCTAAGGAGGATATATTTCTCTGACTGCCTTTATTTAGAGGAGGAACTCCCACCAGAATTCAAAATGTACCTTCCTATGCAGCAGGTAAGGCCATCACTGGCTCAGCAGTTATCATGCAATTTTGCATTGTATATTGTTGGCATTTGAACTCGACGCTTTTGATTGTGTGTTGATTATTGCAGAAAATGATTGGTTGTTGATTATTGCAGAAAATATGAGGAATCATGGAGAAATTCAATGGATGACGAGAACCAAAATGATCAGCCCAGTTTCTGGTTCTAGTAACTCTTTTTTGACCAAGTTAATTAAATATCTGTAATCGTTGTACTTGGCATATTGCATAATCTCATAGAGAATTTGTAATGGACTTGTCGAAACAATTTTTTGCTCTTTTTCGAGTTCAGCGACTGTAAATTCTGGTTATATGTCAACTGGTCCATTAGTATGATCCATACCAGTTTCCCGTTCTATATACTGGATAGCACAATGCACCCAAGTTTGGAGCTGAAAATATATGACTGCTCTCTGTGTTGGACGGAAGACAACCCAGCCGAGCAACTGTTGATTATAAGTTAGATGAAAATTGATCATAAACCACAAGTATTATGGCAACTAAATAAGCACTCAAACCTAGTTAAACAGAGGTCGTTCTCATGGTAAATACATACCCTATTTCACATATTATTAACGATAATTAAGCATGCAACAGCACACTATTGGTTTTCTATCAACATGAAGTCATCTAGACTGGTTAGATTGCACAACATCTCTAGCATCAGAGCCAACTATCTACAAGCACCTTGAAGAGAAGCAGAAACCTAACCGAGGCAACGACAAATTTGTCTTGTTTTCTCCACATACGGTAATATTGCTCATTTTATAGTCAGAAAAATTGAATTCTCGTCAGGCAGAAGCCCATTCAAAGTAATGGCATCGAGCACCTCTAGCAGCGGTCCAGTTTCCACGCCCAAAGAAAAGGCTCCCTTGCTTATGACCGGGTTTATGACCTACCCCCTTTTCACCCCGACTATAACAAGAAGAATGGTTTTGTGACCTAGGACAATTCTATTGTAAATATGATTAGGATTAAACATTTTATTTAGAATATGATTTCTAATTTTTTTTATTAGGATTTTAATTTATTTTCTTTTAAAATTTAGTTTCCTTATATCAATAGGATAGTTTTGTATATAAATACAAAGACACTGTAAACTTTGAACAACAATAAATTATTATTCAATGTATACAAGACATGATTGTTTAAATATTGTTCTTATTTATTATAAGAATTTTACATAATGCTTTCGCACCAAAATTGGTATCAGATCAAGGAAATTGGCTCAATTTGATGGCTGACTATGGTCCTGGTGGCAGTCGATGATGAACGACGGCTCGAACAACGAATCGAGAGGATCGATGAAATCCTTCACAACATTACGCAGATGCTAACTACATTGAGTCTTGAAAGGAATCACGAGCCCGTGAAAAAGCAAGCTGATAAGAATTTACAAATTTTAATTGCTATGAATGTTGGTTGTCTCAATAAGCATAAAACACTACAATATGAGGCTAGAGAATTCTCTCAAGTCTCAGCCAAATTTGAATGCACACAAGTTATCAAAAATTCTTTTTTCAACCAATCTCGTGGACGATTTTTTTTTTTTTTTTTTCAAATGGGAGAGATTGATGTATGACAATCCTATTGAAAATATGATTATGATTAAATGTTTATAATAAGATATCTAGTTNTTTTTTTTTTTTTTCAAATGGGAGAGATTGATGTATGACAATCCTATTGAAAATATGATTATGATTAAATGTTTATAATAAGATATCTAGTTGTAATACGTTTTATCTTTTTATTCTAATATATTATTTAGAATATATTTTTTATTTATTTATTGATTAGAATATGATTTTTAATTTCTTTTTTATTAGGATTTTAATTTATTTCTTATTATAATTTAGTTTCCTTATATTAATAGGATTAGGGAATAGTTGTGTCTATAAATACAAAGGCACTTTACAATTTTGAACAACAATAAATTATTATTCAATATATACTTGTTCAAATATTGTTCTTATTTATTACAAGAATTTCACATAATGCTTCCGCGCCATTTTGCATCACTGGAGCTTGCACGTCCCTCAATTTTTGAGGTTGAGGTGATGCAAAAAAGGCAGTTGCTATCGGGTTGGATTCCAAGTATCTGAAGCATCGGTAGACTGGCAAGTGAGGGAGGGAGTAATTGAAAATTTAAAGCCCCTTGCATTCAGGGGCGGAGGAAGAAGGTAGCCCATCCCAGCCCCTAGCCCAGAAGCAAATTCATGGTGAAAAATTAAAAAGAATAAAATTTACCTAGGCCAAAAATTAATATTAGCCCAATTAACTTCAACTCTAGCCCAATCCAATGTTCAATAACTCAAATTTAGTTTAAAACTCTGTAACAATTACATATTTATTTTATT
>CAIGRN010180842.1:0-24919 GCA_903798345.1 Fraxinus anomala | reverse complement strand
AAAAAAAAAAAAAAAAAACTCAAATTACTCTCTTTGTATCTTAGCCACAAGAAAGTTGGAGCATTAATAATGTGACAACTAATTCTGAAAGACCCAAGCATGAGAGAAGAAAAGAAATAGAATAAAGAGGGAGAGACCTACCTCATCAACAGAATGAATATTTTTGCTGTCTGCTGTATACATAACAGCATCCTGATAAGATGCAATATGGATCTGTTAGAAAATGTAAACACGTATAGGCAACCACATTCACAATCAAATACCAAACACCATTTTTCTTATGATATTTTCATGCTCTGCATACAATTAAAAGTGATATTGGATCTCGTCAAATTTATAATAGGAATGTTCAACCTTCTGGTGTAGCGAAGAAAGATAAGGTTTGCATGCCAACAACACCCATCTTATCAAAAAAATAAAGTTCGTTTCAAAGTATAAATTTCTGAATATTATGGAATATAGTTCAAACACTAAAATCACTTACGCCAGCCATGGGCACAATTGTTGAGGGTTCCCCATCGTGAAAGTGAAAGAGTCCTCCTTCGAAATCCACCCCATAATTATTCAAATAACAAACTGCCTATGATCAGAGAGAGCAAATGTCAACCAGGGTGTTCAAATACACAATTCACTGTTTCAAATCTATCTGAATATAAGGTAGAGCATAATGGTAACATAATACTAACACAACAATTTCTTCACTGTAAACAAATTATAAAACTCGATTCTCATATTGTCCAATTCATTCAGGTACAAACCAAAAATTGCAATAGACAAGACGCTTTCTGAGCTAGACACCAAAATAAAATCACTATATGCCCACTATAACGGCTATTCAATCTAACATTCCAAGCAACAAGATGCACAATAGATTTGACACTTCCATATAAACTGAGATCTTTCAGACCCCCATTCGTGGTTAGGAAACTAAGCCCCTATTTGACCCCCATTCTTCGAAAACTCATTTTTTCCCAAATTCATTTTCAGCCACACATTCTCCCAATAAAATAATTTTACACGTAAAACCAAAACTTTTTTCTACTTTTCAACCACACATTTTTCAAAAAAAAAAAAAATCACTATTTCAAAATCTATTAACCCCAAAAATGGGGCTCAAACAGGGGCTAATATAACAGGAAGAAGGAAGCAAATAATATCCTACTAGTTGTAATACAAACAAATGAAAAATCAATGTGAAAATTTAGGAGACAATGATTAAGTCGTATCAGGAAAACCAAATCCAATCTGAAAGAAAGCAGGATAAAAAAAATAGATTCCTTAAAAAGGTGCCTTTGACGAAAACCAAATCCAATCTGAAAGAAAACAGAAGATAAAAAAAATAGATTCCTTAAAAAGGTGCATTTGACAATTAGTTTACAAAGTAAAATGGGTGGAGACTTGATTCAAGGATGGGGGAAAATTTATGTACAAGTATGTGGAGACTTAATATTTCACATAGAAATCTAGGATGGAGGAAAAACTTGAGCTTAAGGAATGACTCATATACCAGCTGACATGGTGACTTAACTAAACTTGATATCTAAATTTTAGCAAGCTATAAAAATTAATGAATTAATGACATTGGGAAAGAGAGATTCTCTCCGTTCAAAACGTCATTAAAACTTAATGAAGTTGGTTAGATAGCACCAGTATGTCATGTACTTGACTGGGCTATACTCCGTTTCATAAACTAAGACCATCAGTTATAATCCTCATTCTAACAAAACATGTATAACTCTGCAGAAACTTGCAATATGAGTTTGAATACCCACTGATACATCTATAACTCATAAAAAGCGGACACCAAAGCTATAATATATGAGGACATACTTATTATAGAAATTCTGTATTCCTCTATCACATTCTCATATTATTTCGCACATGGATGGCAATGAACGTTACCAGAATAGATAAAATTTAGAAATGTCCATAAGTAGACAAAATATACAAAACGTTACTAAATAATGATTGAACAATAAAATTCAACTATGATCTCCCCAAGTGAGATAGGGATTTGATGGATATCAACTATTACTTGAAAGGATATAGTTCACTTCATTGTCATATCAACTATGCTGCATTGACATTCCTACTAGGACAGTGTGTCTGTGTCGACATGACGACACATATCATATCGTGTTGTGTCGTGTCACGATATGTGTCAAACGCATACACTACTCGGACACTCATGACATGGGTCCAATAAGCCCACATGATGTTTCCTATTTTTATATAATTTGTAATTTCAAAGTGGACACTTTAGGGACAATTCTTGGGCAAGTGTTCGACAGGGCATGTTTCATGTTCTATATTAAAAGGTATAAAATTAAAGATTAATATATAAATTTTAAATTTTAAAAAATTAAATCAACCTATCCGTGTCCTCCTTTTAAAAAAAAAAAAAAAAAAAAATCAAAGTCGTCATGTGTGTATTGCGTGTTTGTGTCCAAGCAACTTAACATATCAGAATAAAATGGAAATCAAGCGACTCAAGTCCTCCTATGTAACCACTCTAAAATGGCAAGTTGCCTAACAGTTTTTCCCATGCCTTTGGACACGGGGTGCTCAAATAATGGAGAGGAAGTGAAAGGCACATCTTTCTCTTTCCTAAATTAAACGTTTTACATATCTTCTACCTTTTAAATGGAGGAGAAAAAAAAAATGGATTTTTGGCAAACACTCGCATTGTCCAAAAGTTTTAAAAACAAAGATGTACAAAAAGATAAAAAGGAATCGCATGAATTTGATAACAAGAAAAATAAATGGAATATAAAAGATAGCTTTGGATGAAGAGATAATTTTACAGACGAAATTACGCACCGCAAAATCCCGTTGCTTAAGATAATCTCTGTTATCATCGCTATGCCATCCAATACTTGCACCCCTGCACCAGCTGATATACAAAGCACAAAAAAGACACAATGATGCATCAAAATAGTAGTAGATTAATCTACATGTCGGATTTAATTTAAGAAAGACGTCATAACATCTACAATTCCATGCTAAAAGGAAAAGTGTTATTCCAACATTTATTAATATTCTCCAACTATTGGAAAAGTGAATCACAGTACATATACATGATGGAATAATGAATTTTCCACCTATTGTCATGTGAATTGAATCAAGAGAAATAAATGGTCACAAAAGTGAAGAAATTTGTTCAACATCCCATGTGAAAACAGAAGAATGTTTGGGACCTCGGTGTTGAATAATTTGATTTTAAACTGTTGAAATATTAACAACTTGAAGGAAATTTCCGTGTAAATGAAAACCCTGTGGTCAAAAGTCATATATGCTAGATATAAATACTATTTAAGCTACAACCTTAGGAATGGACTTATCTATTGAAACTGCACCCTGGATATCAGATACAACAATTTCCAACTGATAGACAATAGTTGATCAACTAAAACCCCCAACTTGAAATATTTTATATGGTACTATCAAGAGCAGACTACAAAGTTTTCACATTTTTTACCTCTCAAAAATGCATATGGAAGAGGATCACCTAGCAACATTATGCAATGAAAATTTCCACAAGACCTCTCCTATCCTTCCTAACAATATGATTACAATATAATGATATTCTCCAATGATATGTTTAATTTACTTGTGATTCATTTATTCCATGAACCCTGGATAGAAGCCTTTCTATAAATGGCATATATTGTGGGAGTTTCCTCGTCGACGCAATATCCTTGCTAGTTGCTAACTAGTGACACTGGCACACTCACGTTCAATGGAGGACCAATCATAGGCTGTTAGCTTAACTGATGACCAAGAAATCAAATTAAAATAATCAGCCAACAACATTCAACGCTGCTAGAGGCCGAATCCAATATCACTATAAGACTCCAGAAAGCTAACAAATGTTGTGAACAAAGTGCATTCAATTTTCCTTTTAATACAATAGAAGTATTAACTTTCTATTTCCAATACACATGACTAGGACTTCTTTGAAAAATTTCTAATTCACCAATAAGAAGAATATGTCAGATCTTGTGAAATTCATTAGATAAATTATCCTCCTTCCAATTCTTGAGCACATCCTTCTGTGCTATAGCTCTTATGTAATGGGAGTAGAGCGCCCATTTTTATGCTATTGTAAATTACCTCTGTTGTAATGATGTACCTTGGAGGTATGACTTCCCCTCTAGAAACCGCAATAAGAAAAAAGTCGAGCGTGATAGAAGATTGAAGGAAATAATTCACATAGGTAGTTTTGTACACTTGTTTCCCCAGTTATCTTCTTTGAAATCAAACAATAAAAGAGGTTTTCTCAGTTTTTTTCTTCTCCTTGTGGCTAAAGGTCAAGATTCAGTAAAAGCATTTGTGCTATGCATAGGCCAAAGTTTTAAATTTACTCAAAAGCCAAATTCAAGGAATCTTTCCAACACTTGAGCACCATGAGTCTGGACTATATGATAATAACGTTTTCACTGCAGCACTAAAAGAAATTGAAAAAAAAAATTGAAGACAGGAAAAGCTTGCCTTATGAGTCCAGTGAACTCGACAAACAATTCATACTCGCATCCAAAATGCTCCTCCACTTTCTCCTTCAACCTCTCTACAAACCCTCCATCATATTGGGTCAAAAATAAGCAATCAACACAGGGAGAATCAAAATTAAAGGAAAAAGGGATAATAAAGATCGTTTTGAATTGTTAAAAATTAAACAGGAGAAGAAGAAAAAACCTCTGATTGGAACAAAGGGAATTATAAAATGGGAAGAATTAGTGGCAATAAGATGGGAGAGAGTTGTGGAGAAAACATTTTGTCTATAACCAACAGTGCAACAGCTTTTATGTATGAACTCCAATTCCTATACACACATCAATAGAAAAGTGAGAAATACATACACGTAATAAGCAATATAGTAATGGCATTAAATGATCCACCTTGCAGACGTCTAGAGAGAGAAAATTGCGAAGAATTAGACGTGGGTGCTGTTGTGAGCCTTCCATTCCATGTCTGATTTGCAAATTCCTGCTCTATGCTAAGAGGCAAGAGCTTATATTTATATTGGGAGGGAGGTATAGGCTTACGCGGTAAATGTAAGGCTAGTTCTGGGACAAAATAAGTCCCCCGTGTGACTGAATTTTTTGGGAAATAACGAGTTTTTTTAATAGTAATTTTTTGGAAAACTGATTAAAAGATATAAAATTTTGTTGAATTTACGTAAAGTGTATTTTGCCTCTGTTTGATAGTCGTTATTTTGAGAGAATGTATAATTAAAAAGTATAAAAAAAATTTGAATTACAAGCAAAATATTTTATTGTATAAATTTGTGTTAAAAAATGAGCATGAGGATTAAAGAGTTTTAAAATAATTGTTGAGAATGTGTAGTGAATGAGATTTTTTTTAAAAGAACTTTTAGCAAACGGGAGCTAAAATTCTCTCTATAGTCATACCGTTGAAATCAAATTAATTTCATTATTTCAAAAAGATTATAATCACAAAATTTTTATTTTCATCATATTAATATAATTAATTAATAGAACATGTCAAGTTCAAGATATATACATTGAAAAATGAGCAAGACATAATATCAAAAAATTAATTTTACCTATCATTTAATGTCACATTAACGTCACCTAAATTGTGGTTGTAACCCCAATAGGACTAAATAACATTATTCTATTTTTTAACCACCCAATTTCCAACAAAATACTATTAAAAATATATATTTTTTGCCCAAAAATGGAGCTCAAACAATGGCTAAAAGTCTATAATTTTATTTCCTCTTCTATGTTTTTTCCAATGTAAATTATATAAAATACATTGTACATAATATAAACTAACAAATTCATGTGATACATTTATTTATTCCTCTAACAAATCAACCATGTCATCCAAAGTTAATGCACAAACTCAATTGACCATAGTATCCCAACTAAAAGCAAAAATATCTTCCGAAGTGGTTTGAAGACGGTCATAGTCTTACCCTCTATAAATGGTTTGTAAGTCATCAAGAGTATGTCGATACGAGTGGTGAATTGCTAAAAGAGAAAAAAAAAAAAATTCCAAGGCAAATCTATCTCGAAGCTATCGTTTGAATTTTCAAATAGATGGTTGAAAAAGTTCAAGCAACGACATGTAATTCATTCCTTTCGTTGTTTTACAGAGAGTGGTTCACTTAATATGCAAAATTAAAGCATTTTGCCACCAATTAGACAAATAAACTTGGAATGATATTACATTATGGATGAAACTAAATTATCTTATTACATGCAAGCCAATAACTCTGCTGCAGCAATGTAGTTGGCTGGCCGAAAGCAAAATAAAAAGATAATTATAATTGTTAATTGTTGCAATGCTGATGGCTCTAACAAATTTACGCTTTGCGTTATCGATAAGTTTCTTAATCTAATATACTTCAAGAATGTTAATTGTGATAATTTCAATTGCAAGTATCGTGCGAATTCAAATGCATGGATGCCTTTTTTTTCTTTTTCTTTTTTAACCTTAGTGGTTGATATAGCCGTTTGAATATAAATGTCTTACATATCATGGATAATTGTACGCACATGGCAAAAAAGATAATATCCCCATTCATCACACAACTATTCTGTTCCTACAACCAAATTGCACTTTCAAAATCCAACTTTGTGATATAAGCATCGTTAGAAATTTCAAAGTTATTATCGTCAGTACGTTGATCTCCTACTTTTGAAATTGATAGAAGATCGTTTGTTGAACCAATAAATATATGTGTCTTTGATAGAAGTGTAAATGCAGTTGTTATATGATCAATTAATGTGAAGCCACAATAATTGCCAATTGTTTTAAGCAATGCAAGATTAGCACCTCGATGTCGATGAATTGCAATTATAAATGATACGGATGAGGAAAATCAAAAAGTCTTCGCAAACTTGAGTGAACAGATTTGACAACTTTACTACACCCACGAATGGATAATAAGGTCTTTCTTATTCATCCAAATAAGCAACAAGTCATATACGCTTTAGCTAGAGAAGAAATCATTGTTGCAATTAAATAAGAAGAGAATTGAGATAATCCGGAGATGATAGTACAAAAATACAAAAAGTTTTATGACAAGAAGCTCTAAACATGCTCGAAATGCTAAAATTATTTTGACTTCAACAAAAAGGTATATATGCTGCTGAGTTATTAAGTACTTGCATGTTCAATATGTGGTAACAACTAACTATAACGAATAAATCATCGTGCCACACAATTTTAGATAAATATTTTATTTCATCTTAAATCTTTAATGTATTTTTTGAAATAGATACATATAATTATTAATATGGCTCTGTTTGAACCCTAGTTTTTGAAAAAAAAAAAAAAAATAGTTTGTACACATAGTTAAAAAGTAAGAAAATTTTTGGATTTACATGAAAAATTATTATATTGGAAGAATGTGTGATTAAAATTGAATTTGAACAAAAAAAACTTTCAGAGAATAGAACTCAAGAATGTAAATTTTATTAAGACAAACCAAAAAAATTATAACTAATTACAATGTGAAGTGTATTTTTTATTTATAACTTATCCAAGTTGGAACCAATATATTTTATACTATATTTTCCTAATATAGTGAATAACTATGTAGATATTTTACTTTAACTTGATTTTACTCCGTTCAAAATCTAGGAGTGAATGTGTGAAAGCCTTATTTAAAGAATTATTTGGAAATCACCTTTTTTCACACATTTAAAAAAAAAAAAACAATCATTTTCACGTTGACTATAATTTTTATTTACCTTTTTAACTACATATTCTCTATAAAAATTAATTCAAATAATCACTTTCGCACGAGCACAAAGACTCAAAATATATATCGATCAGTTTCAGGGGTTGTTAGTACGTGCCCTTTAGCCCGACGATAAATACATGTGAGAATTGTAGTTGAGGTCCCAAACCTTTTAAATTATCGCAGACTATGTCCAAACTTTTCATTTTGCAGTTGAGGTTTCAAACATTTCATCTCAACTGCAGCTAGAGGACATGTAGATAGAATCGATCCATTTAATCTTCAGGACCAAAAGTCAACCGTTTAACCAAGTTATCCCACGTAATATAATTAAATAAACAATAAAAAAATTGTTTGGTCAGACCTTTGACTTTTGGTCACCTGACGATCAAATTGATTAATTTCATCCGCAATAGAGAGGAAATGGATCCCAACTGCAAAAATAAAAGATTTATGCATATTCTACAACAATTTGAAATATTTGGGGACAATTCTCCCTATATACATTAGCGGATGATCTTAAATGCATAAATATATGGCTACCACACCATATCCCATTTGCTTCTCTTGCAACTTTAGTCTCAATTTTTCTACTCTATTGCTCTCTGACAATCTACACTAGCTCTCAAATTCATTCACGATATCCAAAAGTTCCAGGTTATCTTGATTATATAGAACAATTCCATCCATGCAAACATTTTTTTATAATCAATAAAATGTAGTCGATACTTGATATGCGACAACATCATACCGAAACCGTAAAAAATGATTCATCTAGCCGTCGCATACCATTTAATTAACTATAGAAGATATTAACATCAGATTTCAGTTGAAGGGAAAAAAATTACAAAGAACACCAGGGAGCAAAAAAGTGTATTAATTTAAATGATGCTGGCCAAATTCCCAGAAATAACATAGTTACTTTCAATGCAATTAAGTGCAGGTATCAGTAGAATTAAATTTTAATGCACACCACCTCACCTCAATATATCACACACAGCAATTATACCAATAACGAAGTCAACACCTCAACTATTTATTTCCCTGCCATATGTGATGATGATGTTCAAATCGAGCAGATACAGCTCATCTTTTCTTAAAACCATATTTTTTGCGCTCATAGAATAAATCTGTCTTGGCACTTCCTAGATTGACTATTTTAGGACAGCCATCCCGATCTTTTTCCTGTTGTGTGCACTCTTTGCAGTAGTAAGCATCAGAAATCCCCACCCCACCACAGATGACGCAACGACCCTGAAAAGAACCATAATTGCATTCATCACAAACTCGCACAAGTGTGCAAGGCCGCACATATGAATCACAAATAACACACTTCCCATCACATTTCTCGCAAAGCCTTCCAATTGCTATTCCTGGCTGCTTACGGCACATGATCAAATCAGGATGATGCTTAGCCATGGTCTTCGCAACTAGCCCTTAGATCTCAGGGGAGGAAAATAGATCGAGACAACCTGCATAAAGTGAAAAACCAATGTTAATTGCACAAAAACGAAATTTATAATGCACAATCAACTTTCAGCATTTGGACACCCTATACTTTGTTAAACATTAGTCAAGGTTCCAGCAACGGTGAACTCTAAGAGTAGGAAGATGCGAACATCCACTAGAACCTACATTTTGACCCTTCTTATTCGAGGATTCAGGGATATGATGGGAATTCTGGATAGAAGAGTAGACAGATCAACTACGGTGCGGAAAACCGTTGCTATGAAAAAAATAATAGCAACCAAAACGGCAGCCATTCATATCGTAACCCGTTTGATAAGAAGTATGGGATGCAAGGGAATCTACTTCACCGGGGTATCCTAACTATTTATTCTTCCCACATGACAAGACAACGTTCGGCTGTTGAGACTTGACAATCCTGGACTCTCATTTCCAAGGACTTGATATTCTTTCAAATTGACTGAAGGCAACTACGCTCACATATTTGGTCATGATATTCTCTCCCTTCAGTTAATTTAAGAGAAGAACCAAGTATATATAGGAGTCTCAACTTAAATTCAAATTGACCAAACATCCATAGAGTTCATAGGTCTTCAATGAAACCAAACATCCATAGAGTTCATAGGTCTTCAATGAACCCGGCCACGAACCAAAAATGGTAAAGCAAAATAAAAAGTAGGAAGAGAGAACAAAATAAAACACAAAAGAAGGAAAATAATTTGGAAGGTGGAGTGTCACAGTTACCATGTGATTAACCCTACATAAAAACAATGCATAACAACTTCTGAAATAAGGACATTTTGGTTGTCCAAGCCATTTATAATGATAAATTTGCAAATTTTCAATTTTTTTTTCCTAGCAAAGACTTAGAATTTGTAATTTGCTAGTGTACATTAACAATATCATGTAAATAGTATTTTTCAGATACAAAGTAGGTGTGTTGAATTGTCATTATTACAGGACATCTTTTTTATATTTTAATTTCACACAATCTCCTTTTACAAAGCTTAAACAATTTTCCAATTTTTTCTACGCTGCGTTGGACACTTCCCATTCAATGGTGTTTTGTACCGTTAATCCAAGAGACAGTAACATATCACCTGAAAAACTCCTCCCATATCTATACAATATTTTGAAATGTCTTCATCTTCATCCTCACCAGAACCTGTTTTCATACAAAACCTCACTTATCATATTTCCCCTAAATCTCTCTCTGAATTGTGTATACCAATTTTTATCTAGCACGATCATCATTAAGCCGTATGAATCTCCAGGACTCGTGTCCTTGTTCACTATCTACAGTGATATGATTAAAGTTCCCTGCAAAGAACTTCCAAAATATTCCACTGTCCCATACTGAAAGCAAAAGAACTCTGTTTCGATCCCTCTTAACGCCTAATTATAGGGCCAATGAGTAACGGGCCAATCTTTCCATGCCCTTACAACTGGCGATCCTTACTGCGTGTCGATACCACGTACACACAAGGCATCTAGAACATTTCATAAGTATGCCATATGCACTGTTTTAGTGTCATTTTCATTCGTAAGATTTGTTTGCTGGAAACGCTGATCTATTATGATAAGGTCTAACAGTTTGTCTCCAATAGAGGTCATATATCATGATAAATGAATCGAACAATTGGGAATTTTAGTTCTCAATAATTATGTTAATATACAGGTAGATATTGAAATACTTCACAATCGAGGTTTAAGAAAATATAACATTTTTTTCAAGGAAATTGAAGCAGAATGCAGACAACTTGGGAGGTCAGTTGACCCTTTTATATTTTTGGAGCTACTCAAAAAGTCAGTTGAAGATCACAAGAAGCACGATGGCACCTGGTATTAATAAGGTTAGTTAAGCCTTAATGAAACTACTCAAGGAAAATAGCAAATAAGATGAAATATGTTGAGAAATTTCAAATCAATTAAGGAAAAGTTAGACTTGATCAAAGTACTTCTACATGTTTAGTTAAGATATGCAGATAAGGTATACTGATTGAGTGAAAACTGAACTAGGAGTCCAGTAATGGTGATAATTTAAGGTAAGATTAGATGATGGAAAAGTTCTCCAGTGAAAAATAGAAACGGATAGATCAAAAACATGTTTGGTAGAAACATAGTCAAATAGGAAAGGTGTCTTGAAGGTAGACCACAAGAACAGAGCATTCGCGCATGAGGACTATCGGACCAATGGGAAATATCCTACAAAGCATGGTCCAATGGGAAGCTAAGCTTTTTAAGAAGGATCGCTCACATGAATTACATGATTACATCAATGATAGAGCATTAGCTCACATAGTTTATGTATTGTAGGTAACTAGGATGGACATTTAGTCCAAGTCTCTTAAAGTTGATTCGTAAAACCAGCTCCTAGGTGACTGATGAGGGAACTATCATATATTGGATTACGATAGTTGACTATTGTTTCTGTCTTGAAAGGAGTCCATATAGATTCCAGTGACCTTTTGATTGCGGTAACCCTTTTTACATCCTCACCCACGAAGGCATCAAAAAATGGTAGAATAGCCATTCTTACAAATGATTGACAAGGGTTGTAGATAAGGAAATGACTATGATGAAATTTCCTTAAAAAAATCAAAGTATCATAAAAGTTATTGTAAATACCTCTTCATTGCCACCTCAATACATGAACTCTTTAAATCCTTTTGAGATAACAAATAGATATCCATGCCCACAACAATGATCTTGCACAAAGCTTCGTAGCCCCAACAAGAATGTAATTTTATAGATTGATTCAAAGTAAGATTTGCCTTATTTAGTCCCCCCATGCAACTCATATGGAAGTAAATTTATTTTAGTACCAATTTTTCCCAACTATTTAGAAATTCACGTGCCTCAATCAAATTGGGGCAAATTCGAAGACATGCAAATTAACCTTGGGAAATCAACGTAATTACATAGGAAGAGAATAGAAAAGCCATATTTATCATAATGGAAACAAGAATAACACTTCAAATAAGTTCAGGCACGAAATTAAGTTCTTGAGATGCTTTCCGAGAACAAATTAAACAAAAATTCAAATCATAAATAAGCATACCTATGTAGAAATAAATAGTAGCACAGTAAGAAAATTGAAGGGAAAACGAAAGGAAAGAGCTTAACAGAAACCTGCTTCACGGAAGAGAGTCGTTATTCGGGTTGAAGTTCGCCACAAATAGCGGAATATTATTCCAATATGGCCGCCTTTATATCGCAGTCCATCGCCGACTAAAAAAACTGTAGAAAACTCCGGAGAAATAAAAGAAAAAAAGAATGTTTTTTTTTTTTTTCTTTTTCTTTTTCGAGTAATCTGAAATCTCATTAATTTCTTCAACTTGATCAAAGTTTTCGATAAAAAAAAAACGTTAAAATATGTGATTGAAAGGTAAAAAAATTATAAATTCTATAAAATGTGAGGATTAAAATTGAAATTTGACAAGTGAAAAAGTTGATAAAATTTTATAAAACAAACACTTTAACAGATTCTCATTTCTTAAAACTCATTTTCGACTACACATTTTTTGGATTCATATTTTTTATTAAATTTTCATTTACACATTTCATCATTTTTTATTAAAATCTATTAAAAATCTATTATTTTATCTAAATCAAATAGGGGTTTAATATAAGTAATTAGATAAAATAAATTTAAATATTGAAGTTGTAATTAAAATATTAAAGACAATGAATGTCTTAAATCGGTAAGTGTGTTTTACACTCTTAATCATGCATGAAAAATTGACAAATAAATGTTAATTGAACGAATTTCTATTTAATATAGTATAAACATAATAATTAGTTATTAATATAAAACATTCCTATCCTTTGCTGGTTGTGCACAAATTATCAATATCATTTCGTTGGTGCAATAGACCCTCAAATTGAGTAAACATTGTGCACAAAATCCTTATTGTCCAATTTCTTAATTAAAGCATTATAAAATGATGAATTTGCACACCTCAAATAAACAAAAAGAAAAGAAAGAAAAAAATAAATCAATTTCTTCTTCAATTAATCTCACTTACCCCGCCCAACCACCACCACGCACTCCTACTCCCTCCCCCTTCATCGCCACCATCACCATCTCCATTACCACACTTCCCTCTCCAAAAATTGGAGCACTTGCAGCTTTCTCTATATTCATATTGCTAGTAGCTTCGACTATGTTATATTAGGTTTGAAAAAAAGTAAAATGCTAGTTTTCAGCTATTTTTTTTCGTAAGTTACTTTTTCAAAGGTAAATTTTTACATTGATTTTAGTTGTTTAGATCCAAACTTGTTTGCACTTTCAAAAAACTTTAGGACTATGGAATTATTTTTTCTTTTCTTTTTGTTTATTTAAAGAGGATGGCAAATTCATTTTTCAAGACTTTAATGGAGGATATCTATGCCAGGGATTTTTTGGACAACATTTTACTTGATTTGAGTGTGTATTGACCAAAATGAAAGATTAGGAATGATTTGTGCAAAATTGGCAAATGATAGGTGTGTTTTGTGTCAATTACCATATGATATTGTAGGCAAAACTTGAATTTGATGACATCTGGAACAAAATGGAAGGTTTTTTTTATAGCTAATTTGGAGTTGGTTAGGAGCAACGAAGATTAGTCGGATTGCATGTGAGTGATGAGAAGAATTAAGAGGACAATCAAAGGGAAGTTACAAATTTTGAGAATGAAATTTAACTTTAGAAAGTTTGGAGATTGATTTGCACGTTTTTCAAAACTTGCGAAGGACCACTTTAAGATGATTATGAAGGTTCATGACCAATATGGAAGTTGTGGGAGCAATATTGAAGAATTGGATAAAGGCTTAATCTCACAAAGCATCCCTACGTTTGGCACGTAGTGTGCAAAATGTTCATACGTTTCAATTTTTTGCATTTTCACCCATATTTCAACGTTTCATTACGGAAAACGTCAATTTCACCTATTTTTAACCAATATACTTTCCTATATAAATAAAACAAAAAAGAAAAATAAAGAATAAATTGTAATCTTATTCCTAAATTATTTAAAAAATGCAAATGAATCCAAAATTTATGAAAATATTAAAAATAAAAAAAAAACTCTTTCTCCTCCGCCTCCCTCTACCTCCGCCAAAACCATCGGAATTTCACCATGGCGATGGCGGAGGCGGAGGAGAAAATTGTCCCCACTCCCACTCACCCATCCCACCCCACCCAACCCAATCAAAACCAGAAAATTGTCCCTTTACCCATCCAGCCACCACGACCCACACCACCATCGCAACTCTCCTCACCCAAACCAACCAACCATCCTAACCCCATGGTAGGGACTTCAACATACCCAGCAAGCATGTTTCTGTAACTCCTTTACATTTATTTCTTCTACCATAAGTTCTTATACCATAAGCCCTCGAATCCTTATTGATCCACCATAAACTCAAAGTACAGAGAAAAATTGAAGATGCTAAGGTGGCGACAGTGGCGCAACTGTAACAGTTTCAGCGCCAGAAACAACAATAAGACGCCATTTCTCGATTCCCATCCAACATCGATGCTCATTTTCGCACTCCTCATCACCATCTCCTTCACCACCATCCCCCCGCTTCTCACAGCCTCAACATCAACACGCTCCATCTCAAATCCGTAATTCTAATTTGATCCCCAATTTGACCCACCCACAAAACCTTAATTGTTCCATCCCTAATAATATTAGTGCCCAAAACCCCAGCAATAGCAGGGGATGATGGGAGAAACAGAAAGCTTCATTGTTTTTTAGCATAAGCGAAACTGACTTTGGACCAAGTAATATGAAAAATGGGTTGTTAGAGTGTGAGGAATAGGAGGGAAGAATTAAGGATGAGACATTGGTGGGAAAAGTGGCAAAGTCGGTGGAGGAGGGCGGAGGTGGTTGTGGCAAGGAGGGGTAGAACATGACCGGTTTTGAGTTTAGGAGGTGGTGGGGTGGGAGACGATAAATAGTGATTATGTTTTATTTTTTATATTTAATGAAAAGTTACAATTTTACCAATTTTAAAAAGTTTAGAAATAAGATTGCAATTTATTCTTTTATTTTATTTTTTGTTTTATTTTAATAGGAATTGTGTATTGGTCATTTTACGTTAAAAATATGTGAAAATGACGTTTTCCACAATGAAACGTTGAAATAAGGGTGAAAATGTAAAAAATTAAAACGTAGGGACGTTTTGCACACTACATGCCAAACGTAAGGACGTTCTGTGCAATTAAGCCATTGGATAAAAGGATCAAAACGAGCGAAAACTTGAAATAGGGACCAAAACATGATATTTTAAAATTTACAGTAGACTGTAGATTGAGCGCCATTAACCACGGTTTTGGCCAAGTTTGCCGCAGTCCGAGCCGCGGTATGTGGACCACAGCCCCACTATGCAAAACAAAAAGTGTGTTTCTAATTTTTTTTTCAATGAATTTTGTGTACATTTCGAGGCACGAATCCTAGAACACTTCCACCACTATAAAAAGACATCTTCTAGGTCAAAACAAGGGAAATAGAAAGGGTTACACAATATATTTTTAGGAGCAAAGGAGAAAATACAAGAAGACAAAAATAAAATAAAAACTAAGATTTTCAAGATTCGGCGTGGAAGAATGCGATTTTTGGTGCAAGATCATTATCTTTTTTTTCGTTATGCTCTAATTCTTTCTTCTTCTTTTTTCTCCCACTATGTGTAGCTAAACCGATATTTGGGATGGACGATGTAGCTAAGTTTTGAACATTAACTTAATTCAATTCTCAAAATTCTTGAATTTAATTATTTCATGTATTAATTTTACTTCCATTCTTTATGTCTTTGAAGTAATTGACCAATATTTCATTGATTGGTGAATTTATAATGAATCGAGATGTAATTAATACATTTATACAACATAGCAAAATTGACAATTGGATAAAAAGTATAGATACACTTTTATTATTGTTGCAGTCTTAATTGAATTCCTAAGTGATTAAATGCATTTACTTAAGGTTTATTCTAATTCACATAGAGATATAGTGAATTGACCCGACTATATATGATTAATTCGAACTATATATGGTTGATTTGAACTCGAGAGATAAATTGATTTAAGCAGTGAATTCGGCCGAATATAACTTTAGGAATTGAACTTGAGATACGAGATTAAAGGGAACAATTATGGTGAAATCTCGAGTCCTAACACTTTTTCTATATAAGTTAAAATCCTGAATTGTTACTTGCACACTTTAACTTACTTTCGTAGATTGATAACTTTTAGGATCGTAATTAAAAATAAAAATTTTAATTATTTTGACTTGAATTGAAGTTAGGATTTGTCAAATCAATATTTAGATAGAAAGCCCTCGTGAGAATAATAACTTGGACTCTTAGGCCAAATATACTACTTGTTAATCGATATCATACACTTGCATAAAAATCACACAAGTTTTTGCATCGTTGTCAAGGATTAGTTTTTATTTAATTTTTGTTTAAGATTATTTATATGTTATATTATTTCTTTTTATTTGTTTCTTTATAGGAAAAAAATATGTTCGTTGTATACTCCATAACAAGGTGAAGATCTTGAACCATTCAATTTTGAGATTGAACTTACTTTTAGATGAAGATGCAAAGAACACAATAAAAATAACAAATCACCATGACGGACAAACAAGTTAGATTTTCTGTTACACAAGACAATGCTAGAGAAGTGATTGTAGAAACTGCTCAATTAGCGGCTCAACAAATATAGCTGACTTCAGCAGCAGCTCATGTTCGCTCAAATATTGTATATTCAAATTTTGGACGAAAATGATTTTCAATTGAGGGCAAATCTAATTAACCTATTCAACAATACTCTGTAGTTTTATGGAAATGTACATGAAGATTCAAATACCTATATTTCAAGAATTGACAAAATTTTCAATTTCAAGGGCTATTGGATAATGCAAACAAATTTTGATTATTTTCACACATTAAGGGCTAGAGCTTTGGAATGGTAGGGTTCTGAATTTCCGAGGCACATGTCAGTATCATTATCTGGCCCTTGTTTGAGCCTCAATTTTGGACAAAAGTTGCATTTTTTAAATAGTGTTTTGTTGTAAATTGTGTGGTTAAAAAGTAAAGAATTTTTTTCGATTTACGTGTAATTTTATTTTATAGGAGAATGTGTGGTTGCAAATGAGTTTTAAAAATGAATTTTTGTAACATGGGGGCCAACACATGGTGCTGGAATGATTTGGCAAGAAATTTCTGCAATAAATATTTCTCATCAACTAAGATGGTTAAGATGAAGATGGAGAAAATTATCACGAGACATTAAGGAACTACTCAAAAAGTGTCCAAATCACGAATAAGCAAGGGTAAGTATGTGCAACACTTCCATACTGGAACTCATGCGACTCCTTAGCAAATGAACCCATCATGAATAAATCAGTACTTGAAACTATAAAATTATTTTGCCCTTGTTTGATTTGGATTAAAATTTCAAGTCAAAGTCAACATTAATTTTAACAACACATTTTATGGGACATACAACTTTTCAACCACACATTTCATTAACTTTTATTAAAATTTACTAAAAATCTGATTTTAATTTCTACCAAATATGGGATTTATTTTATTGTGAAGACACTCAATAATGCATGAAGCAAGTTGAATAGATGATTGTAGTTAAGGATTCATCATATCTAAAACAAATAATAGAATATTCTACAAATATCATTAGTAGTTTGTTTTGAAAATCGGAATTTTTTTAAAAAAAAATACCACATATTTAAAAACTTTTATCAAAATAATTAAATAGATAACATGTAAGAGAATTATGATTAGTATTAAATAGAGAGAAAAAATGGAAGGGGGAACCATGTTTATGTTGAGACTTCTAGGATTTTCCTTTAAAACTTAAAACTCAGCGAAGGTATTGGTTGTAGAATTTTTTATTTTGTTATTTTTTATTTTTTTTCATTTTTAGGCCGGCTGGCTCGTTCGGACCGGGGTGTCGGAATCTCTGGGCCGTCGTGGGAAATTTACACCACTACCCTTTTCCCTCATATGTGTACACGTCAGAACAAGCCTGGTTTCCTATTATTGGGGCATCACAGCTCATATAATCAGACGTATTTTGCATGAGAAATATTTTTCAATGAATCTGAGGCCCGCCCACTTGCGGCTAGTTTAATTAATCCACAATCAAGATATATTTGATATATCAGACAAACAAACGCTAAAGTTTAAGACTTCAAGAACCATCCACCATTTTTCTATTCCTTAAGATTTCCATAAATCCTCCAACCAGAGCAGAAGTTTAAGGCTTTAACAGAAGCATGTTTAAAGGCTGTCGTTAACACTCTTTCATTCATCACCATGCCAGTGCCAGGCCAGAAAGGAGAAGTAAGCACACCTTCTAATTCATTTCTCTTCATCTATTACTTGCATGGCTGATCATTAATCTGCATTCTAAAGGTCATGTGGCCGAGGTTGGTGGCTAGCAAGATCCTCAATAAGAGATTGGGCAGCAATAATTTTGTTGCAGATTTTCCAAGCGACTCGGAATCTAATTTCCTCGAATTTCCCACTTTCGACTCGAAATCTTTACGTTGTAGCAGCATTCCGAACGACCGTGTACGCTCAGAAAACTACAAGTAAGAACTGAGAACAGTACTAGTACTTAATGTTTTGGAAACTATATCGAGCATGTGTATTATTTTATCCTATTTCTTTCCGAAAGGATTTTTGTCAGTACATGGAATGTTGGGGGAGTGGCACCAGCAGAGGACTTGAATATGGATGAGTTGCTGGACACGTGCAATAGTTGCGACATCTACGTTATTGGGTAACGTGTTATTCAACAATAGATTTAAAACCAGAAATAGCTATATACATACTTTCGGAATAATTTTCTTCTGTTTTTGTGTTATGATTTTAATTAGGTTTCAAGAAGTTGTGCCTCTGAGAGCAGCAAATGTGTTAGGACCAGAAAATAGCAAGATTTCCCTCAAATGGAATTCTTTAATTAGAGAAGCCCTCAACAAGAAATCATTCAAGAAAGAAGGAAAGTCTACTGAGAGTAGTAATCAGCACGAGTTCCGGTGCATCGTTAGTAAGCAAATGGTCGGAATATTGATATCGGTCTGGATTCGTACTGAGCTTCGATCATTTGTTCGAAACCCTAATGTTTCATGTGTAGGCTGTGGAATCATGGGATGTCTAGGAAATAAGGTATCAACTCTATTTTTTCATATATAATTCATCACGTCTAAAAATTTCAGATGTTAAAGAACGTTGCACGTTTTCATTTAAATCTTATATTCAATAGAGTAAAATACGTCGACAAATTGTTCATCAGGATCTAATCTTATTCATCATGTTTTGATTACAAAAGATTTGCATCGCAGGGTTCAGTCTCGGTAAGATTTCGATTACACGAGACGAGTTTCTGCTTCGTGTGCTGCCATCTTGCATCGGGCGGTAGAGAAGGCGATGAGAAGTACCGGAATTCAAATGCAGCCGAGATATTGTCCCGCACAAGCTTTCCTAGAGGCTCATCACTTGATTTGCCTCAAAAGGTTCTCGACCACGAGTACGTTTTTTTCAGATCCTTCGTAACAATCCAAAATGATCCGTTATTCAAATGTCTTTTTGTTAATTAATTAACCACATGATGCATGAGAGATAGCGAATCAATTAGCGGTATAACGACCAATTATTTCTTATTAATTAGCCTAAATGATGTCGTTTTCGATTCGAGCCACCTTTAAAATAGAAATCAACTTTTTACCAATATATTTTAATTAATCTTTTATAGATGTTAACTGATGTTTTTTGGACCTAATTTGTTAACTAGTTGCTAAACCGTCTTAATAAAGATCGATTTCTATTGGTAAACTAAAGTATTAATTATGATAAACAAAGTTAATATGCTTTCTTAATTAATTAGTTGACTTCTGATTATTGTTCAAAATTAAATTACATTAAAACTCTTTCTCTAACTACAGTGCTAATTATTAAAAAAAAGCTAGAATTTACATACAAGTTGATTAAGGTATGTCATTAATTAATTAATTAATTTGTTTGGTGCAGTCGAGTGATTTTTCTAGGAGATTTGAACTACAGAATCTCATTGCCTGAATCAGCAACACGACTATTGGTAACAAAAGGAGAATGGAATGCATTGCTGGAGAACGATCAGGTAATTATATATACCCACCACTTACGCAACTTGTACACATTTTATGTTTATATATTAATTGATAGAGACCTGAATTTTCATCGATTTCTCCATGATAATAAAGCTAAGGATGGAACTGAAGGAGAGTCAAGTTTTTGAAGATTGGCGCGAAGGAACCATAGAATTTGCTCCTACATACAAATATTATCCAAATTCTGACCAATACTATGGCGGATTAGAAGGCAAAAGAGGCGAAAAGAAACGTGTTCCTGCATGGTAATTACATATTAGACTGTTTAAAAACTGTCATTGCATACGTACGTAAAAGATTAAGTCTTTGGCAGATTAAAACGGAAAGCACGGCATCATTTAATTAATGTTAAGAAAGATGTATGTTTAATTTGTCGGTAGGTGCGATCGGATAATTTGGTTTGGGGAAGAGTTGAGGCAACATTCATACGAAAGAGGCGAATTGAAATTGTCAGATCATAGACCCGTGAAAGCAATTTTCAGCACACAAGTTAGAGTGACGCGCAAATTGAAAGAGCTTCAAAATTTCTTTTATTCGCAGAGATTTGAGCAAATTGCTAGTCGATTAAACTTTCCATGCAGAGACTGTTTCAGCTTCCAAGCCAACGACATATGAATCAGATTTTTAGACATCATATGTGAAAAGAGTTTCTTAATTAACTATGTATATATATATATGCCCCATGGTATACAACTTGTGCATGTTGCTATTGCAAAGGAAATGCCATTATAAGCTTATTGTATTCAATTCATATGCTGATTATGTATGCAGTGTTTTTGTCCAAATCAGCCTATCTTTTTCAGTAGATTATAGATTTGGTCCAAAACTATAATCCAAATCTAATGAAATTTTCAAGTTGATTCTTTCAAAATGGGTTTGGTGTGCAATGTCCCATACATGTATGTGACCCACCATTATTCTTACAAAAAAGGGTATGTCCAAATCATTGGCACCAATGCCTATGAAATAATTTGATTGGACAACATTAACCAATCCATGTAGAGAAATCATTTTAATTTATATTGGATAAATTGTTGAGGCATGGTTACGTATGAGATATGGGCACATAATCCATAATCTCCCAAAGAAGAAAATTTTATTGAAAAATAATTCATAAATCAAAACTATTTTTTTCTTGCAGAAATAAGAGATATAATTGGATAACTAGGTTAGAGTGGTCCAGAGATCTACGGGTGGAAGTTGTCTATATTAAATTCTAAATTTTCGAGTTGGTGGATGTAGACTATTTCTTTTTTTATATATATAAATAAGAAGGTACTGGTAAAAGGATGAATATTTTGATTGGTTTATTTTATCAACTTTATTTTCGTTAAATCTCTTTATAAATATGAGGTGGCGATCTATATGCAAAAATATTACGATATTGTATATATTGCGCAATGTATTGAATTTGTATTATTATTTATAGTAATAGTCCATCTAGCTTCATTTTATGTTACAAGAAGTTACACGCACATGATAAATAAAATTCATGCATAAATATAGTGCAAAAGAAAGGCTTTAAATCAAAACATCTTAAAGTTGGCTCTTGATCATCATTCCATTGTGGAAGAATTTCGATGAAGAAAAAAGCTTCAATTTGAGAAAAAGAATTCAAGTAATGTAATCTTCAAACTTTCTAGAAAAAAATACATAATTGGCCCATGTTTAGTAGAGACTAAAATTAGATTTTTAGTAAATTTTGATAAAAGTTGATGAAATGTGTGGTTGAAAAAGTTGTGGGCCCCATAAAATGTGGTTAAAATTAATTGTTGACTTTGACTTGAAATTTTAATTGGATTTTAATCCAAACCAAACATGACCCAAATAAGATTTTCTAGTTTTACTTATTTAGTAACATGTTTTATGTTTTTAAATTGATTTAGGAGTATTTTAGATTGAATTCCTTGCATGGTAATATGCTAAAAATAAATCTTTTCAAGGTTTATAAATAGTACTCGAGTAGTCAACTTATTATTCTATCTTGAGTATTATCGAACGTCATTTCATTTCATGAAATAATTACTTAAAATTCACAAAAATTTTACCGTGTGAATCTTCCACGAATAAAGAAAGTTTAAAGTCTCTATGACTACTTATCCTACTTAATTTCACATATATACTTGGTTTGGTCTACAAATATCTTTCTCTTTCATTTTACTATGTTGATTTCAACTTTGAACTTGATTTTCTTCACTTAGTTCATGTCAAAATAGGGGAGACACCATTTTTGATAGTTGACAAACAGACTCTTTATTGCATAATAGCCTTGTTAATAGTTTAGTTGTGAAAATTCCAAAGGGATCAAGAGTTCTTTTAGTGAAATTAAACTCGCGATATTGTGTGTTCATGACAACTTTTGTGCAATGACCATCCTTCATCAAGTAAAAAGTGAGTAAATCGAAGAAAAATACAGTAAAAGGCGACAATATTCAAGCTTCGTAGCTAGGCAAAATATAATCTCATCGAAGCTAGAAAATTTTCATGGCTGCATGTCATGAATGTTGTCCAAATTTAAGGGTATTGTTCTCTTAGCCAAATATTACTGAGGTTGATTGCTAAAAAGAAAACATCGATGTTGCTTAAGCCAAATATTAATATTCTTTATCAAAATCTTTTAAACCGCGATTGAGATTTTTCTTCGTTTTCTAATTGCAAGAGGCGAGGTTGTGTTAAGGGAAGGTCCATTTGGATGTCAAAGTCACAGCATCTCTCATCCACAACAAGTTGAGTCCTATTCTAATGAAAACTTATCATTCGTGCGATGCGTAAGTGTACGACTCTTCTTCAGTTTTCTTCTCTCTATCTTATCCTATCATGTCATTTTTCCATTTCTGTCATGTTCCATCACAGTGAACCCTATTTGACTTCCATTTTTGTCCTCGTGATATTTTGTCCACATATTCAATATATTTCAACTTGATTTTATATACAGGTTAGGCAAGTGGACAGGCAACTCTATTTCTATTTTATGCTTCTAGCAACATGGCCCATGTCATATGCTACTCACATTGACGTACCCTAAGTTAAAATTCATCAACTTGACAATTCTCAATTGTATTGATTAACATTGATCGATATCTAACATCTAAGACAGTATCAGGTTTCAAGATTTTTTATTTTTTAAATTATTTATTATATATGTTAACCCATCATGTACATTTGTAACCACCTTAATTATCGTCCTTCAATGTTAGAAAAACTACTTTCAAAGTCCTAGTTATATTTTATTGTATTAGACAAAAAATAAAGACACTTGTGCATCAAATTTGACTCGGTTTACATTTCAATAGGTTTAGGACCAAGGTTTACAACTAGACTACCATCATTCTTATTTAAAGATAGTCGAGCAATACTAAACTTGCATGGTAATAACAACACGCAAACATGTAGGACTCCCATCACTATTTAAAAGATCAGTTGTTCTATACGTACATAATGGTTTACATACTATAGTCAATAATTTTATATGAGAAGCTAAGTGATAGAAATGATGGAAATCTCGAATGGGCTATTTTATCGAGATCCCTTTCCCATTCCGGCAAGGTAAGAGATAGGGTTTTCATACATATTTTTTGAGAGCTCGAGTGTTAAAACTAATTTGTCCTAAACGATTCCTATCTGATATAACTATTTGTGCAAGTGTTAACTTCCGTGTCATTTTTGTAAATGTAACTTGTCATTTGCGCTAGCACTTCATGAAACAGAGATTGAGCTCTTGTCGTTTATGACATTTCAAAAGTGATTTTTCTTTTATGTCTAGTTTTCCCCGTAAAGTTGAAGAAGCTGTGAATGGCTTTGATTTATGATTACCTTATTGATTTGATCTTTTAGAATTGGATTTCAAGTTAGTAACTTCTATTATTTCCTTCATTTCATTTTCTTCGTTTCGAATCCAAAATAAAGAAGTCTATTCCTTCTTCGTATAGGCAAAGCTTCTTTCATTTATGATTCAATGTGGTTGAATAAACAGGTATCTGGGAACATACCGATGAAATGAACCAAATATAAAGAGTTTAACATAATATGGTCATAGAATTCTTCAACCAAATAGAAAAGAAAAAAGAAGAATTCCCACTCCCCTTTTTGACTCCTTTCTGTATGTTGGAATCGACGTGTAATCGCTTGACGATGAAATATAGAGATTCGAAATCACTAATTCAGTCCACGTGTTTCAGAAGCTCCAATCGGATGAATCTCAGGAATCCTCATTGTGACCTAATAAATTGAAACGTGGTGTTGATGAAGTATAATCATGAACAATGGCCAATAAGATGAATTTGTGGAGATTTAGAGTGAAAACAAATGAATCGTATCATTAGAGAGAGAAAATGAGATGTAGGAGATTAATTTAGGTGAGAGTATCTGTTTTAAAAATATGAAATAATTGCTTTATTTTAGGATATATCATTGATGGTTAATTATCCTTATTTAAATTATATTTTTTTTTAAATATTTTAATATATATATTAGCACTATATTTATATCGATTAAGACATGATTTTTTGAAACTTTTCTCCAAAGTTTGATAATTGTGAAATAGTATTGGGGTACTTACAAAAATACCTTT
>CAIGRN010180789.1:0-15693 GCA_903798345.1 Fraxinus anomala | reverse complement strand
TTGTGACATTTGTTATAATCGTCACGAAATGACATTGAACATTTAATTTTTTTATATAGCGACACGTTATTTATGCATCATGAGAGAATCAAATCCTTGAGGCTAAATATATTTATTTATAGGAGACAACTTTTTTGTACATGTTGACCTCAAAAAATGATTCTGACACGTGATCGACAGGATAAGTCTTCACGTTAGCTCTTCCTGCATACGTGACACGTCGTTAGTAGCTCGTGACATTTCCCGGAGGGGTTGAGAGCGACAGCAAACACTCCGACGGTCAAGTTAGTTTATAGTTCAATCGGAAAAGGTTAACCAGAGGCGAAACGCCGGTCGAGAAGTGGTTGGATCAGTGTAATAATAAAGCGGCAATATCAAATGGAGAAATTGATACTTGAAGGCACAATGTAGTAGGAGAAAATCGGGTTCCAATCCTTCTTTATCCTTCTTCTGGCATATGGAGGGGGTTTTTATACCAAAAAAAGGAATATGAGAGTCGTTGGATGCGGTGACACGTGTTATCGGATCTTCTAGGCTTGTCTCATCCTAGGTGTCAATCCGTCCCTTCATAGGCTGGCAGACATTGAATATCTCTGACAAGAGCAGTTGAATTGATTGTTTGGGTCCTGTCATGCATCCCATCAGTCAGTGATTTGATTTTGGAAAGATCTGTACAAAAGATCTTTCGTGGGGGCAAAGCGAGGGGTTTGTTGGCATACGTTCAGTTTGTCCCTGATATAATCACTTCGACTCGTGCAATCAGTTCGTCCTATGTACAATCACTTTGACTGACGTGTGGCGTGGTGTGGGCCACCTCCACTGACACGTGGAGGGTGAAATGGTGGACATGACACGGGCCCATAACAGTACACATCCTAAGGTGAGTAAAAGTTTTGTATCAATATTCAATAGAATGGACAAGCAGTATATTAAATTAAAGATATTAGATATGAAAACTGACAAATTTGTTCATACACTCATTCCTTCATATTTAAACATATTCGATCCCTCGTATCAAAAGTGTTAAAAACACTTATGGTTACATTTGTAGCCAACAAAATTAGTAATGTATGAACATATTGAACAATATAATAGAGAAGTAATTAATTGTAAACATTGATATCGTACTACAAAATTAGTAATGTATGAATATATTGAACAATATAATAGAGAAGTAATTAATTGTAAACATTGATATCGTACTTCAAGTACACAATTACATTGATTGTCACCGTGTTTAGAGCCGAACCACTATTTGTAAAAAGCACATCTTCATAAAGTCGTAAGATATGTACGGGATACGAGAGGAAAGTAAATAAATAAATAAAAATCATAAAATGAGTTAGGGGGGACTACCTATTTTCTCTTAATAGGCCTTATAATTAGACAAAATATCAATGTTGGAGTGGGTGGGGGTTGGACCCAACTGATAATCAATGCAGCGAGCTTTGGATCCAACTCTATTGCTGAAACAATTGCTGACAGTTATTGGTAACTCAAAATGTTTCTTACAACATTTTGTTTTTGTACCTGATGCCATTCATTCACGAGGAGATATATGCATTTATACACCATTTTCTTGTTCTTTTTGATAAGTACAATATTTGTACACAAAAATATAAACATTTCAGAAGAAAGATGCCAAAAGTTGTAGTCTTGTATCAATGAATTTGTACTTTTTACTTCTTGTGCTAGCTTTGTGTTTTTCGATCATAGAACGTTGACTTCGATGGAGTTGTTAATATACAAAAATGCTCGAAGAACATTGCTAACAAAAGTGAGAGGAGGCGATAAATTCTTTTGAGACATAAAAGAATAAAAGAGAGCGTCTGAATGTACTTGTTGGCATGTGAAAACATATTATTCGACGTTTTGCCTTTTACTTAATGGAGTTTTTTTTTAATTATTAACGGGCCGTTTCATCAATTGAAATACAATTGACTTCTCGAAATTAAAAGTAGATGTTATATTATAAAAATTCACAATCATTCTTTTCGAGCCTCTCGTACATACATAAGAAGATGTTAAAGCATTACTTACTTTAATCACGTCAAATCAAATTCATTTTGAAATAGTTTAAATGGAGTATATTTAACGCAACCTAAGGCCAGTCATTTTTCAACTTCTCGTAATGGTCAGTATGCTCACAATACTTATAAGTCATGCCAAACATACTCCGAGAATTTATTCGCTCAAATTTTCATCCATGAAATAACATCAAAATAAATTTCTCCCTTTTCATGAATACACAAATTCTACTAAATCTTATCGGTATAAAAACCAGAATTGCTGACGATAAATTTGACTATTTTTTCTTTCATTACAACCTTAAAACAAATGTTTGTCTTACCACCAAACCAATTCTTTGGTCAATTTTTTGCATCATTCATGTCTTCTCTCACTATAACAACAATCATGTTTGATGTACATATACATTCGTGTCCCATGTCAAGCAATCATTTGACAATTTTTTAAAACAAATAGATTTTTCACCAATTACATATGATGTATACTATAATGTACAAAAATTATGTACAATTGACTATTCCTATATAACAACTGCCAATATGCATCCAAATGTTCATACGTCTCTGTCTGGACTCTGTACTCTCCCCCCTAAATAGACTATACGCGTGTGCGTGAGAGCAAGGTTACAGGGAGGGGATAATAGGATCCAACATGAAATTTTCAGACTTGATTCGAAATTTGAAAGTTACCCTGGAATGATGGTGGGGATACTGATGTGGTGCTGCAAAGAAAAATAGGAAACCTCCAACAATTTTCTACAGTCGGAAGTTTTTTTCCATCTCTTCCCACCTTTGCACACACAGGTATATTATTCTTCTCTCTCTCTCCCAGAACCCTTCTCTCTCACACACGCGTTTTTTCACTTTACAACCTTTCTTTACTTTTATATATCTGTGTTGCAGTCTTTAATGGTTGCCCCACACCTAATTTTCCTCCCTTTAACAAGTGGCTTTTGGTTTTCATCACTGAGGGTCTTTCTTTTTGGTCGGTATGGAATTAGATACTCTCTCACCCAAACAGTAAAGCTCCAGTTTTGACCTTTTTGTATGTTGAGTGTCTGTCAATACCTGATTGAATTTCTTGAGTTTTTAATGTAAAGAAAGGTCAATTTTTTACAAAATATTTTGTGGGTATCTCTTGAATTTGTTCGTTTCTTTGGTCAGAATTTGATGAAGAATCATTACAGTGAAAAAACTTGAATTTTTCATCAAAATAATAAATGTGAACTGAATTTTAATCTTTATTCTGTGAAGAGTTTTGTTATGTGATCTTATTGTCCTTGAATGCAAGAGTGGGTGACTTTGAGGATTTTGATCAAGTCTTCTAAGGAAGTAAAGGGCCCAAGATTATAATTTTTGGCATTTTTCTTATGTTGAGTGGAAATTCTGGTAATTGGTTTCTTTGAGAGGAAGATCATTTTGGGATTGCCAAAAGCACTTTTCAAAAAAAAAAAAGGTTAAGAAGGCAAAATCATGATTCTTTGCCAGACACAGAAGGCAAAAGTTCCTTGAGCTTTACTGTCTTAGATAACTTGTGTTATCTGTTTTTCTTGAAGTATGTGTGGCTACATGGTGGATCCAATTTCAGGTAATTCTTCTGCTTTGCATATTGTTTCCATTTAAAACTTTGTCAATATTGAAGTAAAATGTGATTTCTAAGATTATCTTTTCTCAAACCATTCATTTCTTTCACATGTTTTTTACCAAGCTTTTGAAATCTTCCTGTGATTTTGTAAAATTTCGATTGCTTTGGATCTTCGAGTAGAGCTAGCAATGTACTGAATGCAGTGACGAAAAAAATTGATGTAGCCAACTATGAATTTGTTGGGAAGTTTTTGTTGTTGTATCTACTGAACTTTTGCAGTGCTGTAGAATATCATCTCTCTTTCTTCCCTTTATATGTTTTTCTCTCCAGTTCAGAATTTTCGTAATCAAATTGCCTAAAGATTAGTGCATGCGAGAAAAAGAGACTTTTATGTGTTGCTGTGAGTAACGGCATTGCAGATTTATGGTGATTGTAGAAGTAGATTTAGTGGGTGATAGAGCATTAGAGAACCTTTTCTTACTACGAGAGATCGGGAAAGGATGCACCGGGCCTCATGTGGCTTATATAAATCAGAATATCCGACTCCGGGTATATATCTTTGTTGGGGAAATAGTTTTTCCTCAAATGCATCATGATCATCAGATAAGATGCCCAAGAATTCTATTGTAGGTTGACAACATAAATTCACTTGCAAAATATTTTCATGTTTAATTCGTCATGATTATCAAAGAAAAAATTCCCAAGGTATTCCTTTTTACATTTAGATCAAATTGTAGGAAGTTTTGGCTTGCTTACACCTTTAAGAACGAGCTTATATTTTAACACATCAGAAACAATGTGTGCTCATAATGGTGGTTATTGACTCGGTATATCGAGCTTTTCAATTAAAAATTGGTAATTTTTAGTTTCATTCTTTCTTTCTGTGCTTAGATTTGCAGTAAGAGGAAGGAAAATTAGCTGACGTTGAAAGATTTGAGGGCCTAAAATCACTCATTATGGCGAAGAGATCACAGAGACGCCTGTCACGGCATGACAAGGAACAAGCAGGTTGTATTTGGAGCTTTATTAGCATATTGGACTTCCGCCATGGTCGATCCACCCGAAAATTGATTGCCAATAGAAGGCGAGGGAGCAGACAAGCTGTTGGTAAGAACTCTATCTAGAAGTAATATTAGGAGTGTTGAACCACCTTATCGAAGGACTTAAGTTGTTAGATGGAGTACGAATTAATTTATTTAAATTGTGTCCTGAACATGCCCATGTAGAGTGAATTCCATTTTTTTTTTTAATAAAAAATCTGGCATTTCCACAATTATTATAATTGAGTGGGTGATAGTTTAACCAACAAAAATACTGGGTTCAAGTCATGTCACCACCCATTTATAAAAGTTGTGTGCGCACGAGGCTTTTGATGAAAAATTATCTGATTTGCATGTGAGGGCAAGTTGAAGACAGGATTTAAATAAACAAAATTGTCCCATCTCTAACTGCTTAAGCTTTTAATGAGCTCGTTGAACAATGAGAATCAATATCCCCACTTACAGAGTCATATATTTCGAATTCAAGATATTTTCTATTGCTGCTTCCTATTTTCTCTAGCCTAATCATGCTCCCTCTTCCCTTGTTCTCTTCTGTAGGTGCCGGGAATTCAAGTACCAAAATAATTATACCTAGTCCTACTGGAACATGTCAAAATGCGGTAAGTGTAGGCATCTTTTCCTCGATGACCTATGATTTGTCTGCTAGTTAGATTAATTTAATATAGAATCTCAGGATGGTGAAGAAAGTAAGGTGGCAGTGGCTGATGTTGCTAAGACAAGTGTAAAGGAACTCATGGAAGAAGAGATGTTCACTGAGCAAGGCTTGAAGAACGAGGCAATTGAGTCTGAAATATGTTTGAAGCAAATTGATTCAGAACATGGACACCCTGTAAAAAAGAATCACAAGCGAATAGGCAGAACTCACAAGAAATCTAATGATATGGATGTCCCCAAGTCGGATGCTGCGGAAACTTTGGTGTACGACAAAGTTCCCGAACAAAAACCTTCAGATACTCTTGATTGGGAAATAATGGAAGAAATATCCCAAATTTATCAGAAATTTTCAAGCTTCATGAAGCGGGATTCTCACAATGATCTTGACATGCCATCTGGTCGGAATTTCTCACTTGAAGAAAAATTGGTTGAGGCAATAAAGGTGTTTAGTGATCAAAGGTTAAATAGTAAGCATTTTGGTGAAGAGGTGAAAACCCATTGTTCAAAAGAGTTCATGGATGCTTTGCAAACTTTAAGTTCGAATGAGGACTTGTTCTTAAAACTACTACAAGATCCTAACTCTGTACTGGTGAAGCAAATTCCAAACTTGGATGATACTCAATTAGAGAAAGACCAGAAACCTGGTTCTTTGATCGGACCTGGTTTATCTAAGGAGAAGCTAAACAACTCGAAACCTGATGATCTTTTAGATCGTAAACACCGTAAATTCTTCCACAGAAAGAGCAAATCTCTTGAAAGCTACCCCACAGGAAACAAAAATTGCCAATCTTCCAGTAAAATTGTCGTCTTGAAACCTGGATCAGCAGGGTCAGATAGCCCACTTGCTGATATCAGTATAAGCAGTACTTCTTTGCTGTCGCCTTACGCCGTTAAAAATAAGGTACAGAATGAGAAGAATACATCCCAGTTCTCTTTTACCGAAATTAAAAGAAAGCTGAGGCATGCAATGGGAAAGGAGAAGCCAGGGATTGGTCCTGATAGATTGGTCCTTAAATTTCCTTCTAAGCACCAAAATGGGAACGATAATGAAAAAGGTGCTAGTGGAGAAATTGTGGGCTGGAGTTCTCCAAACAGGGACCATTTCTATACTGAAAGATTTGCCAAATCCCCAACTGGCTTTAAGAGCAGTGAACAATTGGGAAAATCAAAAGTTAATGGTGCAGAAATGGCAAACGAAACCTTTAATTATCCGAGGAAAGGGGCATCTAATATCTATATCGAGGCTAAGAAACATCTTTCTGAGATGTTGAACAATGGGGATGAAAATGCAGAGTCAGGGAGCCGTCGTTTACCAAAGTCCCTGGGTAGGATCCTTTCTTTTGCTGAGTACAGCGATTCTCCAAGCTGCAGTCCTAGAAAATACGGTGATGATATATTCATTACTGCCCAGATGAGGTTATCTCCTCGAGGCATGGCTAACAACATGAACTGGCTTGTGCAAGAAAACCATGAAAATCATCCAAGTTCGTCTGTGCCAAATTTAGAGAGTCATCTTCCCATAGCTGGTGACAATGCCAATGAGAAAGTACAATCTCATAATAAAGAAATCAATATTCCAAGCAAAGATGATCGTGGTTATTCTGCAGAAACTCAATCTTTTACCCATGATGCTACAATTCCTGAAGGTATTCTGTTAATATGTTCTTTCTAAATAATTCAGAAGGCATCTTACTTTAAATTCTGATGACTGTAAGATTATACGATGGTAACAGCTCCGAATTCCTCTTCAATAGTTGTGGAGATTGAAGAAACAACTGGAACAAGTACCGAGGAATGGGGAAAACATATTACTATTTCTAGAGATTTGGCTAGCGATCTAATAACTAGAGAAGTGCAGGATAGTGATATTGAAGAAATGACCGTTGAAGAAAGTCCTTCCCAGTGCTTTAAAACGGTAAACTACTGTTTCTATGAATTGAGAATCTTAAGCTAATAATATCAAGAAACACAAAGCCCTCCATCTATGCTGGGTGGTATACCACAGCTTGTTTTTCTTTAGTTTTTTTCCCCTAAGCATGTCCTTTGCACATTTCATATTTGTTATTCTTTTCCAGGCTCCATTTGGAGATGATCAAACATTGTCTCCACCAGTGTCTCCACAGCACTCTCCAATAAGCAGGAAAGTTGAAGATCATGATTGTGAAATAGATAAAATGGAACAGCCCAGCCCTATATCTGTTCTTGAGCCATTATTCACAGAAGACGTTATCAGTCCTCCAAGTACCACATCTCAGTCAGGTTAAATTATTAATATAGAATTCAATAGCCTTACATGGAACAACTTTTCTTTGTGCTTTATATTGTGCTGAAACGTGTCTGTTTGTGGTATTTAGCCAATGAAGAAATTCAACCTCGACAAATCCATTTCGAAGAACAATCTTCTGCTACTGACCTGGGAATTTGTACAAGAATTTCTATTGAAGGTGAGGAAACTGCATTTGAATATGTGGAAGCAGTCTTGTTGGGTTCAGGTTTGAACTGGGACGATTTTCTTTTGAGGTGGCTTTCTTTGAATGAAATTCTCGACCCATCACTTTTTGATGAAGTCGAGTTGTTTTCTAATCGATCTCGTTTGGATCAGAAACTCCTCTTCGATTGTACTAATCAAGTTCTAAAGGATATCTGTGAGACTTATTTTGGATGCTTCACTGGGATGTTATTTGTTAAAGAGAACACTCGCCCAATCCCAACCGGTATGAATCTTATCGATGAGGTATGGGAAAAGGTCGAATTACATCTCTTTCAGCATCCGTCATCAGAGTCTCTGGATCAGTTTATCAAGAGGGACATGGCAAAACATGAAAAATGGATGTATCTCGGACCAAATATCGTGCATATTGGTACTGAATTAGGAGAGAGAATTTTCAGTGAATTGATCGAGGACATTGTGTTGAGTTTTGCAACTGATACTTCAGAATATGAGTTGACTGTGCTTCTAGTCGAATCTGAGGCAATTGAAGATATTGACTTGTAAACTCGACCATCTATGTCTCACGGAAGTCTATAGTTCTCATATGTTTTTCACATATGACATGTTTGGTAAGATGGATTAATAGTATTGAAAGAAACTAAAATCTTGTTTATTGTCCATCGGTGCAATTTAATATTGCATGCCAAATATGCACTTAGAGCCTTGGTTAAAGAATCAGATGATATAATTTGACATTCTCCAATGAAGTCTCGTGGTTATAGTTAGGATTTCTGAGTACAGATGACTATAGTGTGTGAAGTTTCGATAGCAGAAGTTCCAAAATAAAGAATCATTGCTCGTAGCCATTTGCAATGTGCTCTTCACAAGAAGACAGATTATCAGTTTCTGCATCACTGTATCTAACCAGAAAAAGGGAGAGACGAGCTTCTCAATGTAGAATTTTTCAGGGTTTGGTGTGTTTAATGTGTGTTTTGTGTTCACATGTCTGGTGAATTTTTTCGTTTTCGAATCTTGTTTTATCATAGGTTTGGTTTGTAATTACAGAAGTCAAGAAATTTCACTAGGTATGACTTGTAACTGACATTATACATAAGAATGCAGAATAAAATCCTTTCAGGGATGATGTGTATAAAGATTGTCTGTCATTTACCCCGTCTTATACTCTATTTTTCTCAGAACTTTTGTGTAAGTTCTGTATTATGATTTCTCTACATCACGTTCCTTCTGTAGTCCAGCCTATCAAACATTCCCTAATAGCCTAAATATACATGAGCTAGTTCTATTGCATGAGGGAAGCAAAACGAATGAAGAAAATTTTTGTTTCATAATCTCGTGAATGTATTACAACATTTGTCCTGTATTCAAAATAAGGCATAGATTCTGGAGTTCTACAATCATAAAATTTCAGCCAAAACCATCTACAATCAAGAGAGTAATAAAAATTGCAAAGGTTCTTGGTTGTCAAGTAGCTTAATGGACTGTGTGCTATAAATTTATAGCATTCTCCATAGCCATTCTTGGCACTTACCTTAAACTGCTAGATCACTCGACTGCTCTAAGTAGACCATAGAGAAACAACATTTTAACCACGGGTAATTTTTTTGGGTGCAATAGAAATTCCGCAAGGAAACTTTTTAAACTCCATTAGTATTTCCTAGTTCAGTAGGCCTAACTATTTATGCTTCTTTTTCTGCTGCAGAGATGACATTGTATTTAGTGGTCTCTTCTTGGCAAAAGCTTTTGTTTTACTTTCCAACTCGTCTTCACTATCTTCATCAACATTTCCATCTTTTGAAGATGGCGCAAATTCTTCAGCTCTCTTCACGGCTTTCCTTTTCTCAGCATCCAACTTGGCAAGCAATTTTCTTTCGACTGGATCGCTTGAATTTGCAACTCTGGCCCCCCGAGGAACTGTTGCACCAATTCCAAGCCTACAAAAGTCTCTAAGAAAATAAACATATGCTTATAATTATACAGTAAAAACTCAATGTTGCAAATGTACTGACCTAGCAGGTCGACCCTCTAATTCTATTGCGGTTGATTTTCCATCCACCAAGGATTTACTCATGCTATTAACCCATTGTTCAGCCTGTGCCAAGGAGTATACATGAAACAGCCTTCTAATATTTACTACTCGGATCATACGAAAGAAAATTGTGATGTCAAGCACATTTCCCATCTTTGGATCACAATATTAAGATAGAAAAGTAAAAGAAAAACAAGAGGGAAAAAAAGGTTATAATTATGAGCTATCTTAATGAAGAATCAGTTTATTTTAAGAACAGGAAGGAATCAGCATGATAATACAAATCTAAACATGAGTAAACAAATTACAAACATTAAGAGCTAGATACCAGTTTGAATGCTTTGCCCAACTTCACTAATTGGGGTTGTGAATTTTTCGTTGAAGCCTCTTCTGTACTCATTGCTATTTCTTCACCACCTGATTAGCAAAGAAAGTTGTATTAGAAATTATCATACAAAAGCTTAAAATCAATCACTGTGCTTGAACATAAAATAAGAACGCCGTGCCTTAGTTTGGTTATAGCATGCCAAGGGTAAAATATGATTCTTTATATTTCAGAACATGCTTCAGCTGTATTTACAGACCATAGGGCAGTCACATTAGTCATAAAAAGAATATTACAAACTTCAACAAATCAAAGAAGCATAAAAAGAAAAATGAAACAATACACAACGTAGCAAAACTATTATAAACACGCATTCTTTCTACAAATATCATAGCTATTCTAACAGGCCCCCAAAAAAAAATAAAAAAAAGATGTGGAAAACTGCTCAATATTGCAAGAAAGACAAAAGGAGAGAGGGAAATAAAAACACAACGCATTGAAGAACAAAGAATAGGAGTATCCAATGCTAAAGATTGTTAATTCGATAAAATTTAACACATACAATTGAGAAAAGCTAGGACTTCCAGGGAAAGAGCTAGAGGTAGATTTTGGAGTGGGATAAAATTTAGAAAAAGTGAATGACATGATGTAATCAAGCACATGTACATGTCCTAAATTAGTGGAAAATGACAAACTCACATGTAATTAGTTAATTATAAGGGTACTTCTTTATGAGGGAAAAACATTCATAAAGGACAAAAACATTACACAATTCAACCTAGGTTTACATATTTGCAATTATAACTGATTTAAACAGGACTTGGTCATTTTGACCTTAAATAGCTCAAAATTGTAATTCATCTCCTCAGGAATTCTTGCTAATCTCTTTGCCATGGTCAATTAAACTCCAGAACTTATTTTACCTCTCCTCAAAACATAAGTTGCTGTCATTTTCTCAAAATGTATCAGGCAAGAATCTTGCAGTAATTTCTTAGTCATCCCACATACCTACCTACCTTCCTACCTCAACTCCAAACTTTTTTATTCCTTTCTCCTTAATTATAAACTCCAAACCCAGATATGAAGCTTGTTCAATAATCAATATAATTCAACAACTCTGCACTTTTAACTAAAGTTTCAGTCAATAAAAAATCTTGGAACTTATTCCAAGAAATTTGACTACCTGAAACGGAACAAGAATGGGAATTGGAACTAACTGAAACTTCTGTTATGATAGCACTGGGTTCTGTCATAACACTGAAATCAAGTCTTATCATCTATTGGCCCAATATGTGGAAATTAGTCATTAAAAAAAAGACAAAAGATGGTCAATTTTGCCCTGGGCTAACAGCCCAGGATCTCAAATAGTAAATATATCAAAAACGTTATTTGCAATACCTACTCTTTTTAATTATCACAGCATATACCTCCAAATATACATTATATATCACATATAAACACACATACTACATTATATTAGACATGTATACATAGATGTATACCAATTTCGATAGACATGTACTGGAGAATAGTTATGTTCTCTCTGTATAAAGAAGTTCTTGGATAAGCTGTTGTCTTGAGGGTAAAAATTGAGTCTATATATTTCAAAGCATGCTCCCGCTGAATTTGCAAAACAAATATAGCCACAGTAGCTATAAAAGTACTCTTACAATATTCAACAAACTACAGAAACAAAAGGAAAAGCGAAAACCATACACAAATTAGCAAAACTATTGTAATCGCACATCCTTTCACAAATTGTTTGGAGTTCAAACAAACACAATAATTAAAATTTCGAAGCGAGAATTTTCTTAAATTTGCAAGAAAAACAAAATGAGAAAGCCAGATTGCGAATTTAAAATTTTGTTTTGAAGAATTTAAATTGGATTACAACTGGAAAAAAAGCACCATTTTTTTTTTTAACAAATAGCAGAGAATAATCTGGGACTTCATGTCGCGGTATCCAATTGTCCTACCGGTTTGAACCAATAATTGGGTATTCATCCATATAACCATTGTAAATACACACTCTAATTAGTAATTACTCACATCCAAAATTTGGTTGGTTGGTCCGGTGGAAATTGGAGTCCCTGTCTCTGTCTCTGTCTCCGCCGCCGGTCTGAATTGAGGGATTTCCGGTCACCTGTTGGAGTTTTTGTGCGATTATGCTAGAGGGGGAGAGACGACGGAGAATATGAAGAGGGTAATTGGGTTTAATGTGGGTTTTGGGCCGTTTTCATTGTGCTTTGGACCGTTAGATGGGCTTATTTTGGGTGGCTCTTTTCTGGGATTTAGTGAAGGGGGTCCGTCCCCATGCATCTTTGATAATGCTTCGTTATATATTATTATGTCTTTTTTACTTTATTTCCATATTTTGGATTGTAACTGAAAATTCTCTCACAATTCCAATCAATGCATTGTAGCTGATGATATGGGATTTCAAATTCAAATTGATGTAGGCTCTGGAATACGAATTGAATTCGGATTCTAAATTTCATATTCACTACAAATATCTCACAATTTATAACGCACAGAAAAATTGATTGATAATATAAAACTTATATTGCATTCATCGGGCTACTTGAAGGTCTTGTTTCGTTGATTATCTCCAACCGAACAGGTATTTCATACATTATTCATAATAATTTATTGGTGGGTTAATGCGATTACATAACTAGGTCACCGAATTACATTGTCTTCTTGGTAGACCAATTCACTTCCTGTATCGTTGTACGTCTAATTTGCATCCTTAAAACAATGCAAGATCGAGGCTCATGTGTTGTTCGATTCTCAGACCATGTTAAATAAGGATATATATCAACCAGAAAATATGATGTCGTCCCATTCAATAATTTCAGCAATGGGATCATTACCTTGTCCAAAATTTCATCCTTAAATTTCCCTCTTAAAGGAGGGAAAATTGATTCCAGGACATCTATAGCCAACGACGTCCCGACGTTGATGTTATGCGAAACTAAGAATTTCTTGATCTTCTGCATCTCTGGTATATCAGCCCACATTTTTCAGGTGACATCCATACCTTAACTGCAAAGGCTATTTCATTGATGACATCACCAATGTATTATAATTTCAGCAATGGAACAAAACAGGTGTTTGGGGTTTTGAGGTGTGAATATGTTTTCCAATTTTCAAATATACTACAATATTGTGGTATATTTGGTGAAAATGAAGTGTAAGTGTAAAAAATGAATTATTAATAAATGTGTAGCATGTGGTGACATTTCCACTAGTTTTAATTATACAATTCGTGAGATCCATAAATTTTATCAACTATTCACTCACACGTACAACCCATCAAACTTATAGTTTCATTAATTAAAATTGTAAAAGAAGTTTGTAAAACAAAATTGTTGTGTATGATAAGCACTTCTTCGACAATGCATTCTCTTTTGGTGCATAAATTAATTTAGCCTTCGTTTGGCAAATTTATTGATAGTTTATAAATAAGAATGGTAATGAATCCCACGAAATTTGACTTTGATTGAATTTATAAATTAAATTATAAACTTTATACAAACTTGGGCTTTAGAGCTCTAAGAAATTCATCATATGTAGGAGTGAGAAGTCCTCAATTTAGCCAAATACAACACTAATTAGTAATTGCTAAAATAGGTTAGAAGAAGAAAATGCATGTTAGTTAATATGGGTCCCAAAAGATTTCATTTTATTAAAATTTTGTGTATTTATATCGATGGGTACACACACACATATATATAGAGTAAAATTTTGTAGGAAGATTGTCAAAACTAGTCTTTCAGTTGGACAAATTGAAAATGCTCATTTTTAATGAATTGTCGTTTTTCGGCTAGTGTACTCAGTAAGTGTTTGACAACCATTATTTCAAAATTCTTTATCTATATATTCATTTTTAATCACACATTCTCACAATAAAATATTCTGCACGTAAATTTAAATTTTTTCCTACTTTTTAATCACCCATTCTTCAAAAAATCACTATGTAAAACTCAATTTTATCCAAATAGTGATTGTCAAACAGGGCTCAAAATACCACGTTATCATGATTGTGCATATCTTGTGTTAGTTCAACTTGAAAATAAAAGTCCAAGTAAACTCTCATTTTTTCTCTCTTAAATAAAACTTGTCATTTCATCCAACGAATTCCAAACTATTAAAAACCCTCATTTCTCTCTTGAAGACTCATCTCTTTGAATTTTTCGCGTGTACGGTTTATCAATCAACCTCGAGTCGTCATTGTCTCCTTCAAAAGCAAGATTATCTTGATCTTTACTAGTAAAGGTTCTGTTGTCGTGTACGCATCTTCTCCACCGATGTATCCTTGGAACAAAGGTTCTAGCAATTTCTTGATCTTCGAAGTTTGAAAAAGGTATTGTCANTCATTGTCTCCTTCAAAAGCAAGATTATCTTGATCTTTACTAGTAAAGGTTCTGTTGTCGTGTACGCATCTTCTCCACCGATGTATCCTTGGAACAAAGGTTCTAGCAATTTCTTGATCTTCGAAGTTTGAAAAAGGTATTGTCAAATAATTTAACCTCTGTTTGATGGAAATTAAAATCAAACTTTTAGTAAATTTTGATAAAAGTTAATGAAATGTGTAGTTGAAAAGTTATATATCCCATAAAATATATGATTAAAATTAATTGTTGAGTTTAAATTTAATAAAAGTTTAGATTATAATTTCTATCAAAGAGTGGCTTAACCTATATTGGTTTAGGTTTTGAAATAAATTCTCCAAAAAATTAATTCTTTAATCTGGCAAACTTCAGGTGAATAGACTTATTCGACTATTATTCCTTGGAAATATTTCTAAGAGCTCACGTAACTTGCAGATTTGTTTCATGTTGGCCGCCTAATTTCAATTTATTTCATTTCGACTAACTTACTATGTATGTTTTAGTTTGATCATTCCGTCTTTAATTATGATTAAAACTGATGATTAGTGCCATATAGCTGATAAAATGTATGACCTAACACTTGTGTGAACATTTTTACTAGCAAATATAACTCGTACGTCGCTTTTTAATTTGTGTGGCAATGCAACATAAATATACACGAACTCATTGAAAGAAAGATGAAAATCAAGTGTTATAAAAAAAAAAAAAATGGAAAATTTTCAATAGCGGGAGGATTTTTTTTCATATTGATCAACCCGCTTTAATTATTTCATTTCGACGTGTGGATGACTAAATAAAGTGCAAAGCTAGGTCAAGAAAAACTACCGTGCAATAGATTATAAAGATGCAAGAGCTCTTCATCAAGATTTTGAATGTTGTGTTCTACTTTTCTTTCAAATATCCGAATAATGAATTCATCCCAACTTTTTGTATTTGTTTAATCAAATCCGGTTGGGCTAGACCTTTTGTGATTATGATTAACAATGAAATCTTGTGGTTTAATTTAATTGAAAGTTGCTCGTTTTTTGTTTAATTCTTGTTTTTCAGGTTAATAGTTTTGTTATTCACTTATTTCGTTATGATTCATGGAGGAAGGCTCTCTTGGGGCCAAGAGTATAAAGAGTGTACGGACCCTGGTCAATTTGGGCATATACCGCGATTTACTTCCG
>CAIGRN010180788.1:0-36019 GCA_903798345.1 Fraxinus anomala | reverse complement strand
AAAATTCATTTTTCTCAAAAAAAAAAAAAAAACTTTTGCCTGTTTGAACCTCATTTTTGGTGTAGAATGTATTTGTAATAGTAGATTGATTGAAAATATGTAGTTAAAAAATAAAAAAAAAATTTTGGACTTACATGTAATATTATTTTATTGATGAATTTGTGATTAAAAAGAAAAGAAAGAAAAATATATTTTAGAAAAATAATTAATCTACTTTACCAGAAGAAATTGTCCAAAATCAATGCGAGAGGATGAGTTGGAGGAAATGATTGGATGAAAAAATTGAACGTATTTTAAAATGTTCAATGATAGAGTGACATGTTACGGTTATGTAAGTCATTATAGGTGTGTTTGAGCCACGTTATTTTGAAATAATGTATTTTAGAATAGTAAATTGATAAAGAATGTGTGTTTGAAAAAGAATGAAAAGTTATTGATGTGATGAAAAATATTATTTATTTGAAGAATGTATGGTTGAAATGAGTAGAAAAATGAGAATAAAAAAAATAATGTGGATCAAACAGAGCTATATAAGTTTCGATATACGTATAGCAATATTGTTGGAAAAAATTGAAATCAAACAAGGGTTTTATAGTGGTTGTCCAAGGGGGCTAAGTAAGTTGATCCCCAATTTCAAAGGAAGCTGTCAATTTTCAATTTTTTTTTCTTATACAGAGAATTTCGACAATGATGGAAACATCAATATGTTGATACTGTTTAAAATTAGATTTTCTTTCTAGTTAGGTTAATATTCATAAATTTGAAGTGTAGCTTGTTTTTACGTGCCTAACAGGACAATTTACTGAAATTTCAACGATAACAAGATCACTTTGTTCAATTAAAAAGGTAAGAGAGAAACTTGCTCCTTGAACTGTCATACATTAATCATTTTAAGTCACTAATAATAATTGTTTGTTGTTATTAAGATCCTGTTTGTTTGGGATTAAAATCAGATTTTTAGTATATTTAATGAAAGCTTATAATCTGTCGTTCAAAAGTTGTGGAGCCTATGAAATGTATGATTAAAATTAATTATAGACTTTGATTTAGATTAAAATTTTAATTTTAGTCAACGCCAAACACTGGCTAAGTTTTAGTGTGTTTAATGCACTCACTAATAAAAAGAATTTATTAACTATAATTAGGATAAATTCCTTCGGGATCACCAATTTTTCATAAATATGGTAACCACGTTCCCCAGCCTTCCATTTGACTCAAATCCTTGACCTATTAATATTGTGCGCGTATCATCTTCACCTAACCAAGAAGTGTTAATTAGATCCCTGTTTGATATTTATTAAAATGAAAAATTTTAATCTAAGTCAAAATCAATAATTAATTTCAACCATATATTTTATAATATTCACAACTTTCAACCACATAGTTCATCAACTTTTTAATTCCTACCAAACAGTAAGGCTGTACAAAAAAATCGCGAACCGAACCGAAATAGTTGGTTTGGGTCCACGTGGACCCGCGATTTTTTTCTCTCAAACCGAACCAAACCATTTTTAGGTTTCAAAATTTAAAACCCGCAAAAAACCAAATCAAACAGCACATTTTTTAATTATTAAAAATATTTTTNTTTTTAGGTTTCAAAATTTAAAACCCGCAAAAAACCAAATCAAACAGCACATTTTTTAATTATTAAAAATATTTTTATTAAATTATAAATTCTCATATATAAATTTTATTAAAGTATAGTTTTTAGAATTTATATACTTTCTTGGAGGGTACAAATTTAATTAACATTGCTCGTGCATAACAAACAATTCAATAAGTCATTGTCATTAGTATTTAGTTGGGTCTTCGTTAAAAAAAAATTAGGCCCATAATTACAAAATGAATTGAATATGAAATTGTGAATGTTGCTCAGCCATATATACAATTACGCATTTGCAAAAACACGAGCAAACCAAATAGATTGTGATATTTATTTATTCATGAAGTTAAATGCTAATATCATGATGTACAAAAATTTATTATAAATTTTAGTATTAGGGAATTCACATGAGGTGTTGTGCTCATATACTCAATCTTATTGTTTGTGATGGCTTGAAAGAAATAAGTCATACTATTTCAATTATTTGTAATGTAGTGAGATTTGTTAGATCTTTTCCAGAACGACTAAAAATGTTCAAGGAGAGTTGCAATGAAGCAAATATTGAGTCTTAAGCTTTGTTGTGTTTGGATGTCACGACTAGATGGAATTCCACATATTCGATATTGCAAGCTGCTACAAAGTTTAAAAAAGTATGTGTTTTGGAAAGCGATGAAAACTATACAAATTATATATTGAATTTTAAACAAATATGAATGTGATTTAACATTTAACATTATTAGTTCTTGTTTAAATTTATATGTTAACTTGTTTTAAACATATAACTATAATACCGATAGGTAAACCGCGGATTAAAACCAAATCAAACCGCAAATAATGATTTGGTTCGGTTCGGTTCGGTTCGGTTTGAAAAATAAAATGGTTTGATTTGGTTTGGAAAAATTTCAAATTGTATGAAATTGTTTGAGTTGAAAATATAATACAAACCGTCTAAACCGAACCTGTTCACCCCTACCAAACAGGGGCTAAATGTTAAGTCCACTTTGAGCCCATTATTTAAAAATAAATTTTGTAAAAAACGATTTTTTTTAAATTTTTTTTTTTTTTTTTTTTAAGAGTGTATAATTAAAAAAGTAGGGAAATTTTGAATTTACACTGCGAGATTATTTTATTAAGAAAATATATGTTTTACAATAAATTTGAGAAAAAATTTTAAAAAGTGAAGCTCAAACAAGGACAAATGTCCATGTGACATGCACGAGATGCCAAGCTAATATTTTAAAATTATCTATAAAAGATTTCCTTTATTTAAAAAATCAAGGTGTCGTTCAAATTATATTAGGCCCCTGTTTGAAACCTATTTTTTTTATATTTTATTTCTCATTCTTTATTTCAACCACATATTCTATCAATAAAATAATATTACACATAAACCCAAAAATTCTTCTTACTTTTTAACCACACAATTTTCCATCAATCACTATTTGAATTTTTTTTTAACCCAAAATAGGTGTCAAACAGGGTTTAAAAATCTCATTCTCATTATTCTACTCATTTTCAACCACACATTTTTCAATAAAATAATATTTTTCATCACATTAATAAATTATCCTTCTTTTTCAACCACACATTCTCAATTAATTTACTATTCCAAAATATATTCTTCCAAAATAATGTGGCTCAAACACACCCTATATATTGCTCTTTCATACAATTTTATCATATTTAGACAGATTTTACATGTCAAGTGGACATTTAACAACTAAGAATTATTCCCCCATGTATAGAAAAATTTTCACATAAATTCACCAGAATGCTCACAATGAGTGGGCCCCACTGTGTATTTAAAAAAAAGTGTGCAGGACCCACATGTGTGAGTGTTCTATCAATTTTCTATTGGTTTTGCTTCTGTACATGAAGCAAAACTGAACAACTAAATAGGCATTTTTCGTCAGGTAGGAATAGGCATATCTTTAAAGGTTTGAGGCATGACTGCTAGACTAATGAAATAGTTGAACCCTGCATAAATCCCCTCCTTATAATTATAATATCAGAATTCCAAGTATCGGATGATAGGTCGATTAGTCCACATTTCTTGATCTACTATAAGAGAAAAGAATAAAAAGAGTAGTTGGGTTTGATAGCCCATAGACATGGGTTGTATTGACGAATAATTTGGGGTTTATATTTGGAAAAAATTCAAAAATACAATAATTTTAGTATACAATTTTACATTTAACAATCTTATATATATAAAGAAGACCTTCATAAATTAGGTGCTAAATCATAATGAAAAGCGTGTGTGTATATATATGTATATATATATATATATTCTAGTGTATATATATATTCTAATTGAAATTTAGAAAAATTATAGTTTAAATAAGGATAATATGATCAACATTATCACATCCTTATATACATAGCATATATCCATCAATATATAACAAATTCTCTCACATCTCATTTCTCTCACCTTCCACTTTCTCTTATATCCCATTTTTCTCACTTTCCACTCTCTCTTATAATACATCGCTCGTAACTCCTCCAAAAATCTCACTAAAATTGTCATTGAAATTGGCCATAATTTGATTGTTCATCAACAGTTTCCCACTGATTAAGTCACAAATTATTCATTAATTTTACGATTTCAACTGTCTAACGACCTAGAATTTGATTGATTCACCATTTGGGAATCGCAAAACAACACGGTCCTCTTTCATTCCATCTATTTCCGATCACGTGGTTGTAAAGAATTCTTGTTTTCATTGCATCAACATCTATCAACGTGATTGTACGGATTGCGGCCATATATTTACAATAATCACAAGCTGAATACCCATAGTTGCATCCTTTTCTTGAAAGTGATGTGTACTGTATTGTGACCATGATTGTGATCTATAACTTTTATAACTGCGTAGTATATTTAATTTGTATCATTGCAACTACATGATTAAATATACGAAATTGTAAGCCACATTTTGATTCAATTTGTGACCTTCCTCATTCTGATCAGAATATTCTGAAGGTTTTGTGTAGTATATTGTGACCTGAAGTGTGATTTGTGACCTTTATATTTGTATAGTATCTTCAAATTGTGCTAATATAATTGGATAGTAAAATCAACAATATTGTATGTCACAATTGTGATTCTGATTCTGACATGATATATTCTGATTAGAATTTCTTGAAGGTGTTGTGTAGTCTATTATGGCCAGAATAGTAGGTCACAATTATGATTCTATACGTGGTCTACAACATTGAAAATTGCAATCGGCAAAACCGTAATGATTCAATCACGAGGGCTGTTGCCTAGTCCTGCCTCTCGTCGTTGCTACTTGCTTCCAATCCTCTACAACAGTCTATCGGTAACAGTTCAAGCCCTAAACGTAGGGATGTCACGAGTCGAGCCGAAACTCGAAGCTCAAGTTGGGCTCGAGTAAAAATAGTTCGGCTCTTTTTGGCTCGAATCGAACCGAACTGAACTTTTGCTCAGCCAAATAATCTAAGCTTGACCCGAGATTTTTGCTCAGGCCTTATCGAGCCGGCTCGTGAATTTATAAATAAATAAAAAAAAAGTACAGGCAGCCACGTAGCTGCCTCTACAACGCTCCAAAATGGGGCTCAACCCGAGCCAGTTTGGCCACGGGTTGTTAGAGCTGGTGAACCAAATTGACATCCTACCTAAACAGAGTGATATTGTCAGTATATTAACAGTTTTGATTTAGTCATTTTAATTCATGTCCGATGACTCAGAGCAATTAACTATGATTTGAGCATTTGTAAACGGTGAATATATGATTTTAAATCTCAGTATCTATGAATTTTTTATTTTTGAATGGTTGAATCCATCTGTTTTTGTAACATGTTGGTCGTTTGTCAATCTTTCGAATTTGTGATGGATAATTGATCTGTGAATTATTTTTGTAATATGTGAGATTTAGTTTGGGAACTTCATCAAAAATTCAAAATAGAGGTGGCATTAATAGGCAAATGTGAAACCTTTATGCTTAAACCTTAGGCAATTGTGAGATTTATTTTGTGATTATTGATAAAAGGATTGTTTTGTCACTAATTGTTTGTATTAGTTATGAAAAAATACTTTAAACGTAAATTTGTGTTTTCTTGCGATAAGCAAAAAATCAATGATAAGAATTTTCAAGATATGCAAGTACACCTTAACTTTAATTTTTCGTAACTTTTTTGCAAGTTTGATTGTGTACCACTAACTCAAAATGTTTGCGTCAGCCACTATGCATATGTGCCTGTTGTATGGAGGCTACATATTGTTAATTCTAGTGAAAGATACTTACATGTATATTGAGCTAGCCGACCTTGTTATTTCGGAGTTGGGATTAGATTATGTAGAAGTTGAAATTACGACATTATATACAGTGCAATGGATGTAATTACAGTCGAAGAACTTGAAACAACATGGTGCCGCTGAACCAAAAATAAGAAAAATTGACTACAAACACACACTGAAAAGTCGTCACATAGTATAATAGTTTGTGTAATGGGTTCATGTTACTGTTTTTGCTTATAAATTTATAATTATTATTTTTTTGATTTATTCATAAATTTGTGAACTATTGGAATTATTGTATTGACGTCATATTGGAATAAGACGTACTGTTAATGAGAAATTGTGACCTAATCATGTAATATTTTGGGACTTCATGCATCTATGAAATTTTTTTGGGTATGACCTATAGTTATGTTTAATTGTAAATATGTGGACACTGTAACCACAACTTTTATTTGATTGCGACCAAGTGAGACCCAAACTGTTTGTGACCCGGTACGTGTGAAATTGTTGGTTGTATAGTGGCATTATATGCTATTACATTGTGAATTCAATGTATTATTTTGTGACTAGAAAGTTTATAAGAATATAGTGATAAGTTTGACTTATTGTGTTGGCTTATTTTAACGATATCCTATAATTTTGTTTGACCGTAACATCTAATTCGCTTCTTACATACTCTTTTGTAACTCTGACACATTCTATCAAATACATCATAAATTGTGACATAAGTAATAACATATATTTGACCACCAAATGTATGTAAAGGTGATACACGTGAGTGATTGCATCTTGAAATGTGTGAAAAATAGCACGATAATTTGTGAAGTGTATTATATGACTTACTATTAATCAATATTTGTTAACACAATATAACCATCAACTCAAAAAACCTCGAAATGTAAATAATAATCGTAAGAATAGCAATTTGTAGTATTAAAAAATTGTAAAATATCCATGCACATATCAACCAACATTCCTTCACGTAATGATCTTACATGAAACGTCGTTGAAAAATAATCTGGTCAAACAAAATCAATCATGTGTCATTTAAGATATTCTTCTAGGCATCGTTGATTTTTGTCACAAAATTTATGATCATATTTATTGTAGAGCTTGTAGTAATTTACCCTAGAACCTAGTGTTCAAAATTCTTGTATTTCCATTCTTGCATAATTTAGAACGTTAGACATGCCATCAAAATCAAAAATTTTACTAAGGTCACAAACACATAATATTCATTTTTAACTGTAACCTATAATTGGTTGAATGTGACATGCTCTTTGTGAGTGTCACTATGTTCTACCAAATACATTATAAATTGTGACCTATGCAATAACATGTATTTGACATTCAAACTTGTATAAAGGTGATACAAATGATAGTACAACCTAACATGAGTGAAAATTAGTCTGAATCATTGTTTCATGTAAACTGTTACTTGTATTTATATTGATTGAAATCTATGGTCACAAAATCAAACTTGAGGTCACAAAAATAAACACTAAACAAAATTGAATAAATGCGTCTTCTTTATGTGTTGACAGATTTCATCTACAATAAAATGAAATGGATATAAAACATCTTCACGTACCAAAGCACATGATGCCAAACTCGAACAATAGCTTAGAAACATAAAACTAAGGTCACAAGACCATAATTGCGGTCACAAAAACTTACATTGTGAATGACTATGAGAATGTAATATTTCAAATCACCCAACGTGCCTATACACTGCATTTGAACATAATAATAATAATAATAATAATAATAATAATAATAAATGAAGTGCGTAGGCGAAATTCACCTTCTTCGACGATTTCCCACAGGAAGCAAACTTCTTCATTTTTTTGGGTGTTGATTCTTCATATTTTTCTTCATTTTCCGTTTATCTTTTCCTCTTTGGGGTTCTTCTATATCCTTATTGACACTTCGAGTTAACATCATTTTCTTCGACACTGTTTGTTGAATGTTGCTTAGTAAGAAATTGTAATGGTAGGAGGCTTCAATATAAGTTTAGGCTCAAAGCACGGTAAATAGAGATAGGTGAAATGGGCTCTACACTGTTTCATGGAAGGTTGATGGAATATGATAGGTAATGATTTGCTTAATTTTGTCCTTATTGTTCCTTTTCCTTTTATTTTTTGAACGGAAGGAGACAATCCAATCCATGCATCGTTGTCCAAGACCGAAATGGGTTGTGTCTTGTTGCGTTTTGTGCTTCTTAAGGTACGTGTTCTAACTTTAAGCAGAATCATGGGCTATTATTGTTGGCTTAAGTTTGTATAGTAAGACAGGGTGTACCTATATTTGGATTGAGTACGACTCTTTTATGGTCTTCCATGTTCATGATTATTGGTAGAGGACTTTGGAGTGTCCATTCTCTACTCGACCAAGTAAATGATTGTCGGCGTTTTTCGTACATTTAAATTTTTGTATATATATATATCATGAATGAAACAAAATTTCGGACTACATAGCCAATGAAGGAATTAGCATCTCAAGATACTAACAATTCTTCGCACATGGTATTAGTTCAGATCTTAGTAGTTTGTTAAGATTGGAAGCTCAAAATACTCGTGTGAAGAATTTTATTTCAACGTTTAGTTTGAACAAGTGTTTGGTTGCTTTCTATCTAGTTATTATTATTATTATTTTTTTTTTGTAAGAGAAGTAATATTACCTTGCGTATTGCTTTTCTTAATAGCTCTATCTTTGTCTCCTCTTATGTACTTTCTTTGGAGATAAGCTAGAACGTTCTCCTAAGCGGTTCGACTCTTTTGGTAAAATACCCATTAAATTTAGACGTAAGCCTAGAAACCCTATCTACACTTTGATGGTATTTTTATAGAAAATGAGGGGGGGGGGGAAAAAATGACACTGTCCAACCCGTTTTAATGTATTCTACAAACATGGGCAACTTGAGAAGTTGTACGCATGTCTTTTCATTTTCGAAAACAAAACAAGACTAATAGAGAATATTAAAATGACGATCGATGAATAAATAAAGATAAAGAATGAGATGACAATAAGCAGAGTATGATATATCAAGGGATGTGATTTCAATCTTCTTATTGCTCGTGTAAATAACATCAAACCTTGATAAATAACTTGTTTATTTTATACTAAATTGACGGAATACATAAATTCAATCAATTTAATTTAAATTCTGTAGCTTAACATAAACTTATTCACCAACATGAAAGAAACCTCAACACGAGTATGACAAACAACGACGACTTATAATCTAAAAAAGAAAAGTCTACATTAATCGACTTATGTGGATCGATCTAAAACAAAGATCAAGTTGTTGTCTCAAACTTGGACGATTATGTTTACACCTCTAATTCTTACAAAATGATAGTCGACGCGTGGCAGCCTAATCTCTAAAGATTCCACATGAGATTTTTTACAATTATTGTGCTTTTCATATCAATGTCATTGAACCTAAGCTTTGTAATTAAAAAAATCAACATTAATCAAAATAACCTGTCGGATCATCACCGGATCTATCTTTCATCTTTTCTCAAACACCGGCTGTTACAGGTCATCTCTCAATCTTTCAAAGGGAAATCATTTGGTGAAGCTGGCATTTGCCGGTAAGTCAATGGAATGACAAAGTAAAACTAACCCATCAAAGTATCAACTTCCATATGGATTGAATCTTAAATTTTGCTTTCAGTATTACGTAAGCATGACATATGCTTACAGGCTTCATGCAAAATACAGGTAATTGCTTAATTTTGAATTATTAATTTACTTGGTCAATTACAGTTAATTAAATAATATAATGCTAATTAGGATTTATTTTATAGGCCGAGTACTCAGTATTTAATTTAATTTCTTTTCTTGTTAAGCATGTTCCACTTAATTATCTCGATTAAGTCGATTATATTGTTGAATTGATTGAGCTTTTACGAAAAATGGCAAACAAAGTTTTTAAAATAACGACCAAGTGCAATTTTTTTTTTTTTTTTGGGAGTAGTCTTAACTTTCACAATGGCATAGTTCATATATTAGTGATCATGATTTAATAGACGAACTGGTTATCATTCGTCCTTCACCATGTTTCAATTTCAAAGAGTTTCGGATCGAAGTCAACCATTTTAACATGATTCGTGTAGGACGTTAATTAGGTGACGATAATTTTCATTCATTTGACAGATTATGACACTAAATTTTTACTATCTTTTAATCGTAATTATTTCAGTGTCCATTTTTAATTAAAAATTCATGTATTAGCATCTTAGATTGCTTTAAGCTTTGCAATCGTGTGAGGACATTATAACGAAGACAAAATTATCCCAAACTATCAAGAAACACATACAAAAATGGCTCTTGGTTGTTACATATAGTCACACACACTTTTATACAGCATACATACAGACAAACCACTGAACCAGAAACACAAAAAATCCATCGGAAAAAGGGCCAAAAATTAAAAAATAAAAAAATCTTTAGCATAGTCGAAAATGATGCCAGGAAATTAGGTAGGTGGCGGGTGGCTGCAAATCGTTTCTTTCTTTCCTTTTTCATTTTTTTTTTATCTCCAAATCTTTATTTCCCCATTTCCACACATTCTACACACGTCTCTCCTTCTGTGAAATAGTACCACTTCACCTTCCGCACCCATTGCTTATAGATAATACAGTGAAATAATAAGTGGTTGTGTGTATAAGGGAAGGTTGATGAACGATGTCTGTACAATCAGTGTGTCAGGTTGTGCAGTCTGTGAAATTATTTGCTGGGAATGGTGTTGGCAGCAGTAAAGACTTGGTTTTTGTTGATTTTGTTGGGTTATGTAGTGGGAAAAAGTCGAAGAAGGCTTGTTCGAGTACTCGCAGGAGAATTTGTGTAACTGGTAGTACAATTCAAAGGAGTTTTATTGGGTCAAGGAAAAACTGGGCATCTTCTATTAAATCTGTTCTTGATCTTGAACGGGTTAATAGTGCCTCACAACAGTCCTCTGATCTTAAACCCAAGGTGGGTAGACTTCAAATCTCAATAGACACTTTCTGTTTTTGTATTGATTATTTTTTTTATGTCGATTGGAGTTTATAATTGTCATTGATATTACTGCAATGGAGTTAATCTGATTAGTATTTCTTTCCATTTTTTCGGTTAATATTATGCTGTGAATTGTTCCAATGATATCTGAGGTTGACTTCAATTCTCCCTCTCTCCGTGGATAGGCGTGCCTGCCTGAATGTGTATGCTTTTCTACATGTCAAGGCTTAAATGTTTCCTGCAATTAAAATGGTTATCTGAAATACTGAAGTGTGAAAGTTATTCCAATAAGTACTATGATTCTTTTTGTAATTCAGTGGTGGTGGAGTGCGTGTTTGTGTGTCGGGCAAGGTTGGTTGTAATTTAATTGTAAAGACTAATGGATCACTTACGAATTAAGGTGCATGCTGTTTGTATATTTTTGGATATCTGACTTGTTTCAACTGTTGGAAAATATTGGTTGTTTTTATACAATTTTGTGAATGGTTTAATGTTTGGTGATACGAGTTTTTGTACATAATAGTTAGAGATTGGCAGATTTTGAGTGATACTTTCCGAAAGCAATGATTTGTATTCATTTTTGTCAAAATTTACTTGTTGAAAAGGAAACAGGAATGTTTGTCAAACAGTTATAGATGCTTTCACGTGCAAAGATTTTTGAGCCTGTAAGTATAGTGGACGTAGTCGGGATTCCTATTATCACATAAATGATACGTTTAGGTATTTAGATTTGATTATTACAAATAAAACTTGAAGAGAACGTACACATAGAATTAGAAAGGATTACGTGAAATGCATGTTAGGTTTTTATGTGGTCGGAAGATCTCTATAAGGTTAAAAAGAAATTTTACAAAAGAGTCATTAGTCTACACGTGCTTTATAAAACTGAGTGTTGAGATGTTAAATATCAAAACATCTACAAGATGAATGTAGTGGAATGAGGATTTTGAGAGGAATGTCTATATGAAATGAGAACATTCGCTAACATGTAGAAGTGGAAAGAGGCGAGGATAAATAAAGGAAGGACGACTCATGTGGCTGCTACACATCTTGGCAGACCTAAAGAATCTCCCATTTACAACAGTAGTACAATGCTAGTAGAAATGGCTAAAGAGGGATTAGTAGACTGGAACAAGATGAACATGGCCACATGTGATGGCGAAAGCCAAATTATTAGAAATAATGGCTTAGTTTGTTGATGTTGTAATGCAGGAGTTGAAATTCGTATTTTCAGTATTTATTTGTTATCTTGAGGTTGAATTGCAGCCCCACTCCAAGAAATGCTTCTGGAGGTAGTTTAGTGTTTTTTGTAAACATCTCATTTCTTTCTTGGTCAAATATATTTGAAGTTTCCAATAAGTGCCCTGCTATGGTTTCCTCAGCCTCTTGTTTGTATTTGTTGGGCATTGTTACATTCTAAAGTTCATAACCTCTTGTTTGTAATATTTTGCATTTCGTTGGTGAAATGCTCGTTTTCTTTAAATACTTTTTTTTTTGGTCAAAATATGCCATCAACTTATCTAAGGGGGAACATTGAAGCTCACAAACATATTCTGTTTTATGATTATAGAATATAAAGATGTAGAATTATTTTTCCATTTATATTGCATTTAAGGTTAATAGATTTTGAGGATCGTCCTTGTTATATCAAGGCTTCATAAGCTGCTATTTATCCCTGTGTATTGGTTTATACTTTTAGGTTGTGAACTTAGAGGACATACTATCCGAGAGAGGGGCATGTGGAGTTGGCTTTATTGCCAATTTGGATAACAAAGCATCACATGAAATAGTTAAGGATGCTCTTACTGCTCTTGGCTGCATGGAACATCGTGGGGGTTGTGGAGCAGATAACGATTCAGGTGATGGTTCTGGACTGATGACTTCAATTCCTTGGGAGCTTTTTGACAACTGGGCCAATGAACAAGGCATAGGTGCTTTTGACCGATTGCACACCAGTGTTGGAATGCTGTTTCTTCCCATGGATGATAACCAGAATAGAGAAGCTAGAACAGGTCAATTGATTTGCAGCTTGAATCCCAATTAATATATGTGTACAAGTTATTATTTGCACTCATGTTTTCCCAATAAATAGAATGCTACTTTAAACACAGATACAAGGGATTTTATGTTTTCAAATTTTGTACAATGTTGAACCACCTCGGCTACATGCTACAAGCCCCTTATGTGTAGGCTGGATTTAGTTTTTATTGAAGGCGTGATATGTGCATAATATATGTGAAGCGGAGAGTTTTAGACTCAGACCTCTTACTAATAAGATAATATGTTTAACCACCTCATAGAGAGGCCATATTTATGTATTTAAATTTTCTCTAAACATGTTTAGAGAAGGAAATTTGATTGCTAAAGAGATGGCATGAATTTTATGGACCACAGGAGAAGGTCAGCTGATGAAATTGGAATTTGTCTTGAAATTTGCACCTATGTTGTCACAGGCAACTTTTCTTGCCCTTTCTGTGTTTGAAAATTGTTTTAATATTTTTGTTATTGTGTTTAGTTATTCTTGTTTGCCTATCCAATACAATGAGGATGTGTGATCTCTTGGGATTTCCATTGATTGTGCCAAGTTATCAGGCATGCCCTGTTTTGTGTGTTCACTAAAGAGAGAAAAACCTGTATAATTTCTTAGACTAATATCTTTTCTTTCCTTTCTTCTCTGTGTTCGTCCCATTTTCTGTTAGGGTAAAAAGCATGGGGATTCTTTTGCTTCGCAGTTTTCATTACACTTGTGAAGTTAGGACGAATAACTCATTTAATGATGTTCCAAGAAAAGAAGTAATGGAATCACACTTAGTTTAGGAGTTGGAAGGAGCAACTTTTATATGTGGAAGCACTTTAATTAGTTCAAAGTTGCTTCTGAAATTTGTGAAATGAATCTATTAATGTCCTTTTAACTCGAGCATTGAATCCTGATGATCTTTTTTCTACTTGAGGTCGCAATCTGTCTACTGATTTTTAGCTTCATATGCAGTTATTTCGAATATATTTAAACAAGAGGGCCTTGAAGTGCTTGGATGGAGGTCTGTACCTGTAAATACTTCTATAGTTGGCCCTAATGCCAGAGAAACCATGCCGAACATACAGCAGGTTTTTGTCCAAATTTCTAAAGAAGAAAATATTGATGACATTGAAAGAGAGCTGTACATTTGTCGGAAATTGATTGAAAGAGCAGCAAGTACGGAAACTTGGGGAAATGATCTTTATTTTTGCTCATTATCCAATCAAACTATTGTTTACAAGGGAATGCTTCGTTCCGTGGTTCTCGGTTTATTTTATTTTGATCTTCAAAGTGATCTTTATAAATCTGCTTTCGCTATTTACCACCGAAGATACAGTACAAATACAAGTCCTAGATGGCCACTAGCTCAACCAATGAGGTTCCTTGGTCATAATGGAGAGATCAACACTATTCAGGTAAGATTTTCCAAAGTGCTGATATGTGTGGTTTTTTACCAGATTTTTCATTGTATTAAGTGAAATCTTTATGCAGGGTAACTTGAACTGGATGCAATCCCGGGAGGCATCACTGAAGTCTCCTGTTTGGCGTGATCGTGAAAATGAAATCCGCCCTTTTGGAAATCCCAAGGCATCTGACTCTGCAAATCTTGATAGTGCTGCTGAAGTATGCCCAACTGCCCTTTCAATCACATAAATCTTAGGTTATCCCTAGAAATATTGACATGACTTTAAATAGGAAATGATAAGTGTAGAAAGTCTAAGTGAATCTGGGAGATAGTCTCATTAGCAAATATGTTAGAAATAATATTGTTTTTTACTTTAGTATTTTATAAGAAAAAGATATACACTTTTGCCATCATGTGACTAGTCATAGGATAATGGGGTAGATTGTATGGATGAATAACATTACCCAATGCATGAGTTGAATGTATATTGATTTATTGAATCTTACATGATCTCTTTAGTATTTAGAGAGAGAATTTTTCGCACTATATTTTTGGTTTATTTCTTTAGGTATTGCATTGTTTTTTGAGAGGCCAATTAGTTTGTAATGTATGTTTGATGCAGTTGTTAATAAGAAGTGGTCGCACTCCTGAGGAGGCTCTGATGCTTCTTGTCCCAGAGGCATACAAAAATCATCCGACATTGATGATCAAATACCCTGAGGTATTATTATATTTCTTTGACATCTATATAAATGCTTTTGATAAAGATTGTCTGTACTAGTCCAGCTTAAGTTTGTCACCGAAAGCATGTTGATGTCTTTTAGAAGTAACCTCTTTTTTACTTTTTGTGGGATTTCGGTATAAAATCTTACTTTCTTGACAGTAATTCTTTACCTGATTGGGACTGACCATATTGTTTTACCTGACTTCAATGCTGCACCTCCTCGAACTAATAGATTAATTCATGAATCTAGTGTGTGAATTTTATTTTATTTTTTTATTATTTTTTTTTAACATCATTCTCATGTCCTGGAACCGGTAGACATGACTCATTCTTCTTTCTTGTCAGATTGTTGATTTTTATAATTACTACAAAGGTCAAATGGAGGCTTGGGATGGACCCGCTTTACTTTTATTCAGGTGACGGTTGAAATGCAGCTTTTATCATTTGAGGTTTATTAAGTAGTTATGTCATTGTTGATGATAAAAATTAGATCAACAAATTCCTTTCACCTAGTCAAGATTTTCGCCTCCTAAACTCAATAATTTTGATACTCAAATCGGAGCAAGAGGAGAAATGACTATTTGGGAGGGAGATATTTGAATTGTGCATGGTTTCTTTCTCTTGCATGGGAGTATTTTCCTCAAGGCTGTGGGGCAATTCAATCATTTAGGAAAATGATAGATCGCGATCTCTTATTGACTAACTTATATATGATTCTATTATAGTATCATATTTTGTTCATTAGCTAATGCTCATTTCTTTCATTGGCTTTGAAGTCACGCTTTAAATACTTTCCCACCTACACCTTAATAACGATTTTCAGTCAGCCTAGATGGGGAATGACTCGCCTATACTTGGTGCGAGCCTTTTCTGTATTTTTTATCCCTCGCCTTCGTAGCACAGACACTTCAATTAGGGTAGCATGTCTGTGTCGGACACGAGTCGATACTGACACTTCTCGGACACTCTACTGTAATTATTTTTCTTTTTATATTAGAAATGTTATAGATTGTTAATGTAAAGTTATTAGCAAGTAACAAATGGGTACTCATAATTAAAAGATTTCAACAAGAAAAATTAATAGCAGGTATAAAACTAAATTTATACTAGATAAATGAATAATTTACGTGTCGATGACGTGTCGTGTTTGTACTTTTTTTTTAAATCGCGTATCAACATATCCGACATGTATCGTGTCGGACACACGTGTCCGTATCGGTGCATCATAGTCTCTCGCATATCGCTTATGCTTCACAAGCACAGGACGAGGTTCAAGGAGTGTATGTATTGATTCAACAATCATTTCACTATCCTTTCAACTCAACACTTTTAGAAGTTGGTGGTTAAGCTTGTGAAGCTATCAGTATTCCTGAAAAGCACCCTTTTCAGAAATGATGACTTTCCGACTGATTTTTTGACCAATTAATGGTGCTTGTTGCAGATAACAAGTAGCTGTGATATGAATCTACTATACAATCTTCATATATAGGTTACCCTACTTAGATACCACATTAAACCTCTTTGTCTAAAAGCTTAAGCTTTTAGAGAGTGGACATGTTTATTTATATTTAGCCTTCACAACATACATGTAGGTCTACTGCCCCCTAAGATTCTCAACGCAAGCAGTGTCAAACTAGTGCTTTTACTAATAACCAGATGCACAAAGTGAACCCTGTTTCCTGGAATGAAGTCCACGAAAAGGAATATGATCTTATATCGGAAACTCATTCAAGTCCGAACAGGTGTAGAGTGTCTCATAGGGGAGATGGCCAATTTCTGCTCTTAATAAGAGTAAGAGGTAAAATTACCTTATTTTTTGTCCTATATGAGGCGCTCAGGAGTTCATTGTCAAGATTAAGTGTGGGGTGAGTAGTCTAAATTGTGAATCTTGGCCAATGGCCACCCAAACAGAGGGTGTGGTTTGTTGTGGTTTTAATTTTAGATTTAAAGGAGTTTCAGCTCTCTGTTGGGTGTTATTTGTTGTCATCTGTTTAGTTACCTAATTGTTGTTAAGTTATATCTTTGATTTTTGAGTTCTGAAACAAGTGAAATTTTTTTCTTGGATCTATTACTTTTATGCTTAATCATTTTCGTAAAGTTATTAATCAAAAACATTTTGAATTTCTACGTGTTACTTTAGATCCAATGAGTTTTTTTTTTTTTTTTTGTCAAAATTCCATTTCAAGGATTGAATAAATGGTTTAAAACCCCCAAAGAAGAAAGATAGTACTTTTCAATGAATTACTGTTCATTCTCTAAAATAAAACTTCGTTAAGAGAGTTTGGATGCATGCTGATATCAATATGAGCAGATTCTGATTGCATCATTTGCCAGCATTTCTTCAATTAGTCAAGTATAACACAACAACCTCTTTTTTTCTTTTTTTTTTCCCTCTTAGTTACATCCTTATATTATTTTCCGTCGTTTTTGACAGTGATGGGAAAACAGTTGGAGCTTGTCTGGATCGTAATGGACTTCGCCCTGCTAGATATTGGCGGACAGTAGACAATGTTGTCTATGTCGCATCTGAGGTGTGTCTATTTCTATCTGTTTCAGTCCCTTCTCTAGGTTTTAACTTTTCTAGAAAGCACACTAAACTCCTTTGATAGCGTGGAAGGCCGAATGCCGTTATTATGAATAATGTTGAGTTTGGGCTTGTCTGGTGTGGAAGAATTAGAAAGAGCACAGCCTCCTGGTATAAGCTTACAATCTGAGCCAATACTCCAATCTTCCAGATCATGCTCAGTATTAACAAACTGGCTGAAGCTCAACGCAAACTCAATTGGAGCTTGAAGTAGCTCTACTTCCTTCACTGCCTATGGTGCAATAGAGGAAGACCTTTAGGATACGAAGCATTAACCATGATATTAGAAAATCTTTTGTAGAAATCAGTTTTATCTGGATTTAGAATCTTATGCCAGTCTTTGAAAAAATTTCTGATTCCTCATGTGAAAGTGGCGGTGTTTGGAAATGGATATTTGCTGATTAATTGAAACCAGGTTTGCCAGATAGTTCAGTAAAATATCTGTAATATTATTATCTTTCTTGAACTGCTTAGTCAGAAAACTACTCATCAAATTATGACTAGTTTTTCTTCTTAATTATGCTTACATTCATACATAAAATGATATCCTAATTATAAATTATCTTGTTCTTTTCTAGGTTGGCGTCCTACCAATGGATGATTCCAAAATCATAATGAAAGGACGGTTAGGTCCTGGAATGATGATAAGTGTCGATCTACCCAGTGGTCAGGTTTGTGCAGAGATCTAACATTAATTTTGATTCATTTGGGATTAAATTTTTGGAATTGGCGACTCTGTTAACGATATGGAACAATGGACCTTTTATTGTCTTTGCATTGAATTACTATGTTGACTTTTCAGATGTATCTTCTGTATCTTTATATGATTCGCTACATTTTCACAAATATTATTCAAATTGTCAATCCAATATCCCAAAGTCAATATATTTTCAGGAAGTTTAGATGGTGTTACAAAATTACAAAGAAACACACGTTTTATAATGTATGTCTAGGCTTCAATGAGGTTAAATATTTGAATCATACATTGCTATTCATGTTAGATTTGGATTTTGAATATTAAAGAGCTTATGATTTATAACTACATCATATTCTTTTCATAATAAATTAGTAAATTGTTCATTATTTTATGCAGGTGTATGAGAATACAGAGGTCAAAAAGCGAGTTGCACTGTTAAATCCTTATGGAAAATGGGTTACTGAAAATCTCCGTTCTATAAAGCCAGCAAACTTTCTTTCATCTACACTAATGGACAATGAAGTAATATTAAGACGCCAACAGTAAGTCCTTGGAAATTTTATAGTTACATATTTTTTTATTTTTTTTTTGTTGGTGGGCAGTGGGGATTCAGATGCTTTACATATGCCAGTACTCTTATAACCTTGTTCGAGCCATGGGTGTGACTTGTGCCAGACTGCAGTATCGATTACTTTGGCTTGTGATGAATTTTTTATTCTTTATGACAACAGGGCATTTGGCTATTCCAGTGAGGATGTTCAAATGGTGATTGAAACCATGGCTGGTCAAGGGAAGGAGCCTACTTTTTGCATGGGGGATGATATTCCGTTGGCAGTATTATCTCAAAAGCCACACATGTTATATGATTATTTCAAGCAACGGTTTGCTCAGGTATGGAACTTTTTTTTTGTGAAAGCAATGTTTAGTGCTCTAAAGCAACTTCAATCTTTCTGCAGATTTGGCACTTTTAGATGTTTGTGTAAGTACTAAAGTTTTTTGTTTGATATCCAATCACTTTCTAGTTAAATATGTGAAGTGTGGGATTCTGGAGAATTTCAATATATTGTTTACTCCTTTTGTATTAAGTTAATTTTCTGTTATCATAGTTCCAGATTGGCAGTTAAATTCTTTCTGAAAATATCTTGTCTCTAAACTTTTTAGACTTTGTTTCATTCATAATGGGGTTTTGTGATTGTAAATGTCAGGTTACAAATCCTGCCATTGATCCTCTCAGAGAAGGATTGGTCATGTCTCTTGAGGTTAATCTTGGGAAGAGAGGAAATATACTAGGAATTGGTCCTGAGAATGCCTCTCAGGTTCTTCTTCTTTTCTTTATTTTCATTTAAAACACAGAGGAACACAGGAGGAAGGCTTCTTGTTTCTTTCATATCTTCTGAATTTACACTCGGTGTAATATTTGATCTTTTCTACACTTCTTTTTTCCTTTTTGTTTGTGTTTTGAGCTTAGTGAGTTAAAATTTTCAACCAGGTAATTTTGTCAAGTCCTGTGCTGAATGAAGGGGAGTTTGAGTCTTTATTGAAAGATCCATACTTGAACGCCCAAGTATTACCTGCATTTTTTAACATAAGGAAAGGGGTTGATGGGTCGCTGGAGAAAACACTTACTAAGCTTTGTGAAGCTGCTGATGAAGCTGTTAGAAATGGTTCTCAGCTGCTTGTACTTTCTGATAGGTCTGATGAGCTGGTAAGAGCACAATTCATATGTGCCCACTTTTATCTTCTAGTTGCAGTGACATTACATAGCCTTTCTTGCATCAGATTGCCCCGTATAATTACAAATTTAAGGTTTTAGATGCCATTCACGAGTCAGTCTCCCTCAGTCCCATTCAAAATTCACTTCTTGGCGTATCATCTTTTTAAGGAAACATGCTTTTGTTACCTGCCTCTGAGATTGTCCACATCTATTTTCCACATTACCGTATAAATAAAAAGATAAATGACATTATCAGTGGTATAAAATCTTGAAAAATCCATTGATACAAAAATAGTTCAGGAAACAAATCGTAAGATTAGATTCCTTTTTCAAAAGATGGTCTGGAACAGGAAAGTGTTACTGTAACAATTGGGCGAAGGGAGCAAGAATATTGTGGTTCCTGGTTGCTTATGGCTTTTGTAGTTTGTTGATGTTAGAATTTCTGGAAAAGAGAAATCCGTGTTGTATTCATAAGTACAATACAATATATAATTATAATAGTTGACTAACTTTGGCTATTGTAGTGGAAGCTACCCTAAATTAGGAGCTACAAATCAGTATCTAAATTACAGTAATGATGAGGTTTGACATATTGTTTATGATAAATTATAAATCAAAGACTCCAACATATATCTTACAATTTGGTTCCATTTAAACTTGTTTTATCTTACTTGTATGTGCAAATTAACATCCTTTGAACTGATAGGCATGTTCTACAATAACCAATTTTTAAAAATGTTTTCCTAGTCTCATCCACTGTCTAGCCTTTTTATTGCTAGGTTGTGCATCCTGATAACATTTGCTTTTTCCAGGAGGCAACTCGGCCTGCAATTCCAATACTTCTTGCTGTGGGTGCTGTTCACCAGCATCTAATTCAGAATGGACTACGAATGTCAGCTTCTATCATTGCTGATACTGCTCAGTGCTTTAGTACTCATCAGTTTGCATGTCTGATTGGATATGGTGCAAGGTTACTTCCGTTATCTATGACCACTATTTGATTATTTGCTTTCAACAATTGTTATTGGAGAGATTGTCATTGCATTTGACATAGGATAAAATTGTTTTTATGTCCTCCAGGCAATATTTGATATATCTCGGTTTATTATTTTTGTTGTAGTTTATCTATTGTCATTGCATTTGACATAGGATAGAATTGTTNCCCCCCCCCCCCCCCCCCCCCCTCTACTCCCTCCTTCCTTCCTTCCTTCCTCCCTTCTTCTTTGTTTTGGTACATGGGCTACAGAACTTCTTGCACATATATTGACAAATGGAGTACAAAATATCTCCCTATTAACATATTCAAAATTGCTGCTTCCATAGTTCAATTCAATTTTGTTCATTTTTTATTTGTGCATCTCTTTGTTGTTTCAACTGCCATTTCCTTAGTCTTCTCTTTATATCTTTGCAGTGCTGTATGTCCATACTTGGCACTTGAGACTTGCAGACAGTGGCGCTTGAGCAATAAAACTGTAAACCTGATGCGGAACGGGAAAATGCCCACTGTTACAATTGAACAGGCTCAAAAGAATTTTTGCAAGGTTCTTATATTTGCTGGTCACAATGTTCTTTAGACGTTTATTGTTTTTGTTGTTGTTCTTTTATCCATGTTTATAAGAGTCATGTTTCCTTTCGCTGGATTCATATTTTGTTGCCTTCTGTTGGTTAAAATCGAATCATTATCTTGAGTGACATTCATTTCAAATAGTTACAGCTTCATGATATTTCTTAGTTCTGCAAAATGTGCCTGAGATCTCCTAACATATCTACTATTACAAAGAGAATCTTCTATATGTGCAATATGAATATTCGTGGATCCGTTTCCAATATTTGTTGAATGTGTAGACATTGCCTGTATTATACTCAAATTCAGGACTCTATATCAGTGCTGTATAGCCTGGATATTCTTGATATGATGTTCACACATATAAGAAGTTCTGAATGTTTAGTGTTCCAAACTTATTATATGATGCTTCTGCTGTGTAGACGTGCAATTCTTAATTTTTTTTTTTTCGGTGACTCATCCTTAGGTATCCTTATCCTTCTTTAACTTTCTATGCTATAAGAAATTTTTAAGATGTGCATGCCCTTGAGATATTTCTTTTTTGCAAGTTTGTGGTATTGGAAGTATTTAACTTGTTAGGTTCCAAAGAAATTGTAGGACATGCACCAAGTTTAATATAGGTGTTCATATATGTCAGTAGAGTAGAAACGCATATTAGAGAGTACAAATGCGAACTAGAAATGTTGGGTTTATGGAAGCACATTACACGAACTATGAAACTAAATAATAGATGAACCCATTTGAATGAAATAGAAAAAGTCAGAAGAATTAGATGGGAAATCTGCATCCCATTTTTAAATAATTTTAGCATCTAGCAAAAAGATGTATAATTCTAATTTTTTCTATGTAAACTTCTAGGTGTTGCCATGGTTGGAAATTACGGGGCTCTAATTATTTCACTTTAAATTCTTGATGATTCAAAAATTGTTAGTATTTTACTTTTTATTGGATCTCTGGAGACTTTTTTCCTTAGTTCTTTGTTCCCTGGAGGAACTTTCTGGTTGACCATGCTGAATGGGAAATAATTGGTCTAAATTCTATTCCAGGCAGTAAAATCTGGCCTTCTGAAAATTCTCTCCAAAATGGGCATCTCATTGCTGTCAAGGTACATGCTTATGTCAAAGCCACCTTTTAATTTGTAGTTTCTCATTATCCCGGATTTGTGGCCTATATTACATTTTTATCTGTCTTCTTTTTACATAAATTAATATTGCTGAAAAGTACTTGGCTTTAGTTATTGTGGCGCTCAGATATTTGAAGTTTATGGATTGGGCAAAGAGATCATTGATCTCGCATTTTGTGGGAGTATGTCGAGCATTGGTGGTTTAACCTTGGATGAGGTAATGCTCAAAATAAGAGTGAAGCACATTGTTGTATAGTTGCACTGGCCCTTGTTCTTATTTTTATTATAAAATTAAATTATTTTATTTTTTGGTGGGATGACTAAATTTATTAACTACATGACCATAAATTACTTTTTCCTAAAATTTACCCTCCCCTGCTTATGACATATCATTAAATTTTTTTAACCTGCACAGCTGGCTTTTCACATTCAGCTCTTCTCTGGCATAATGTGTTCTCAAAAACCAAAATGATGTAATGCTTCCACTGTTAAAAGATAACTTATTACTTGAGAACCTATCTTTGATCCTGTCTTTAAATTGTTGGAGAGTAGTGTACTAGGAATTCAAACTCAACGCGGAGCTCTATTTTGTTGCTCTTTTGCACTTACAAACATTTTAGAATGGCTTATTGTCTGTGGTATATATCTTTTAAAAATATTGCTGAGTCTCGCTAACATGTTGAAAAGATGGTGAAAATATTTAAAAGATATTAACTAATGTAAGTTAATGTCTAAGTTTCTTATTATATTAGAAACTTCAAGAAATGTTTTCGTCGATAAGAAATTTTGACCAAACACAACATAATGAACTTGACGAGCATAATAAGATTTTCAGCATGACGTTGTCAACCTCTGATATCTTTGCAAAAAGTTTGCATCTACTGCATTCTATCAAATGAATGTTCTTTTGGGAAATGTAGAATAATACACCTATAGAAACTAAAACCAAAGGTGAGTCTTGTAGGTGATCATATTGAACCGAAATACGATTTCAGATTGTCACTTTGATACAATGATTTACCATAACGATCTATGGCAGTGTTCTGTACTGAGCTTCAATGTTGACATATCCATACTGTTTATTTCTTGCATTAACAATAGCTAAATCTTGCAGTTGGCGAGGGAGACCCTCTCATTTTGGATTAAGGCTTTCTCTGAAGATACAGCTAAAAGACTTGAAAATTTTGGGTTCATACAATTTAGACCTGGAGGTATATGTTTTTGACAAGTTGAAATGTCTGAAGAACTTATACTTTGTACAACTATTGTGGTTTATTACAGAATTTTCAATTTATAATGCATGCGACTTTCATGTCTTCATTTGACCAACTTTTATTTTATTTCACTAAGAAATGCTAAACTCTGTTGCCTCTTTAATTCTAAGGCGAATATCATGGTAACAACCCCGAAATGTCAAAGCTGCTCCATAAAGCTGTCCGCCAAAAGAGTGAAAGTGCTTACTCAATTTATCAACAGCATTTGGTTAACCGGCCTGTGAATGTGAGTTGCCGAAATTAATATAATGATTTGATTCTACAGAAAACTCTGTAAACTTGGCATGCTCATTTGACACCTTTGGTGCATTATTATTGACACTTTACTGGATGATCAACAATCTTTGAATGCTTTTTATACTTGCCCTGATTGCAGGTTCTCAGGGATCTCCTTGAGTTCAAAAGTGATCGTTCCCCGATTCCAGTTGGAAAGGTAGAACCTGCTACATCTATTGTTCAGCGGTTTTGCACTGGTGGCATGTCACTTGGAGCTATTTCCAGGGAAACTCATGAAGCGATTGCTATTGCCATGAATAGATTGAGCGGGAAATCTAATTCAGGAGAAGGGGGTGAGGTAAACAACTACGTTGGATCCGGATGGAACGAGTCCAGTTCGATATTTTACAATATCATTGATTCAAAATCTGGGTGCAAACAGGAACTCAACAATTGAGCCCAAACTTGACAAGAGTCTGAAAATCAACCAAATCCATATCGAAATTATTAAAATTATGATATAGTAACTGCCAAGTGCCAATTAAACTTCATATATCACGATAATTTTATTATACTATGCATCTTAGTAAGAAGGGATAGGTAATTAGATAATCTACATGAATTTGAATCCTCATCCATTTCATTTTGGCCTTCTAAACCAAATTTTTGTTAGTATCATGAAAATTAATGGCTTTTATTGTTAGATTTTAGAAAAGATAAGAAGAAATTTTGAAGTTGGAATGTGATTAATTCATGATTAATTTCAGATAAATATTATATTTACCATGGCAAAACTTATTGTGCTACATTTACTTTATTGAAATTTCATCTTCATCCAGGATCCTATTCGCTGGAGTCCACTTACTGATGTTGTTGATGGGTACTCTCCAACATTGCCGCACCTTAAAGGTCTTCAAAATGGTGATACTGCAACTAGTGCCATCAAGCAGGTGCGAACACTATCCGTTCATGGCATGTTTGGTGAGGAGGATTCAGTAGCACCTGAACATTATTAAGGATGAAAAAAAAGCTAAAGTCTTGCTTGTTATGCCTTCCACTCTTGTCTAGTGCTACTTACCAACATACACTCATAAGAAGTATTATCAGTAACAAAAACTACCGTGGTTATTTAATTTGATCTTTCAGGTTGCTTCAGGACGCTTTGGTGTTACTCCAACATTCTTGGCTAATGCTGATCAGCTAGAAATCAAAATTGCCCAAGGTGCAAAACCTGGTGAAGGCGGACAACTGCCAGGGAAAAAAGTTAGCGCTTATATTGCGAGACTAAGGAACTCAAAACCTGGTGTCCCTCTCATATCTCCACCTCCACACCACGACATTTATTCTATTGAGGATCTCGCTCAACTGATTTTTGACCTTCATCAGGTGAAGATATACAACATATTTGTACTTTTCTGTAAATGCCCGAAATTGTGATTAGAGAACTATGAGATTCATATTTCTATTTAATGATAATGAACAGGTCAACCCTAAGGCCAAAGTATCTGTAAAGCTTGTGGCAGAAGCAGGCATTGGCACAGTGGCTTCTGGGGTAGCAAAGGGTAATGCTGATATTATACAGGTATAAATCAAAGATGATTCATCTTTTTGCCCGAAGTCAAAGTGCTGATAGCATGTTTGTCTAAGCTTAAAAAGGCTACTTATAAAGGAAATAAGTAAGTTTGAAATAAATAATGTTTTTTCATCGATGAAAGCTGGGATAAGTTAAGTTATCGAAACATGATTGGAAACAAAAAATGTAGTTACTCTTACTTTTTTAAGCTCAGAAAAACATTTTTGGACCTCCATATGATACAAAGCATAAATTAGGTTTTTTGTTTGATAGCGCAAAGAAACTCTGGGGTGCTGTCGGTCATACATTTTTCAAATGCTATAATTATTTAGATTGTTTGATATCATCATCATGAAATGTGAATCACATGCAAAAACTTGCATGTTGTAAAAAATCATGGACTGCTATTCTTGTACAGTATACAACAATTGTTACATCAAACCATCATTTTATGGTAAATTCTTCTTAAGACTTTTGACTTCATTGTGGTGTAAAATAGAATATAATCAACCAACAACCTTCACTGATATTTTTGACCTGGTTGGCAGATATCTGGGCATGATGGGGGAACTGGAGCCAGCCCTGTGAGTTCCATCAAGCATGCTGGTGGTCCTTGGGAACTCGGGCTTACAGAAACGCACCAGGTGGGCTTGATAGTTTCAATATATGACCGATTCCTTCTTTCCCATCCATCTTTATCTGAAATCAAATTAACATTTTTTTTTCTTTATTTTTTGGGTCTGGGGGTTTTGCTATCATTTAAAGACACTCATTTCAAATGGACTCAGAGAAAGAGTTATTCTTAGAGTTGATGGTGGCTTTAAAAGTGGATTTGATGTCCTAATGGCTGCAGCAATGGGTGCTGATGAGTATGGATTTGGTTCTGTAGCAATGATTGCCACTGGTTGTGTGATGGCTCGTATCTGCCACACGAATAATTGTCCTGTTGGTGTTGCCAGTCAGGTGATAAGGATTCTTACATAATACTGCACTTTTTATATTCACCTTGTGCATCGCCTAGAAATTTCTGCTTTCTTTTATAATATTTAATAATATCTTCTATTTAATTTACTTCAGAGAGAGGAATTAAGGGCTCGTTTTCCTGGTCTACCTGGTGACCTGGTCAACTTCTTTTTATATGTTGCTGAAGAGGTAATCTGTATTTCTGCATATACGAATTTTGTCACGAGATGCTTCAATCTAATCATGTTTCAGGTTTCTTAGAGTTCTAATTCCTTTGCTTATATGTTAATGCAACACGGTAATACGTGCGAAGTTGCTAAATCATGAATATTAGTATAATAAGATTGATCTCCTGAACACCTGTATCTGACTTCCTTGTACTGCTGCTAATTTGAGAACATTCAGCATTGCAAGTATAACTGGGGGTTGGGTGCTGAACAGAGCTCCTGCGAGTGGAATTTCCTTGCTCGCCATAACAAGTTTCTGTTGTAAAGAAGAAGACTTCGAGGGATATTGGCCTTGTTTCTTCCTTCCACTAATTTCTGTTTTCTGGCTTTGTGGTGGGTGGGGGCCTTTTGGAAATTTGAGGTTGTCAGGAACTTCTACCTTTTGAAATTGAGCAATTTCTGAGTAAAAGGAGATAAAGAGGAGATATTCTTGTAGAAAAAACTATATTAAGCATCCTAGACGAAGGCTTTAGGTGAACCAATAATATGGTGTTCGTGTCTGATGTGATAAATTAATGCATATAAGAATTAGTTAAATTCAATGTTGAAAGGCCGGATTTCAACCCCAAGTTATTTAGCTTCTAACTTCTTGAACCTTTTGGCACTGCCTGGTTTGGGTTCTATGACATGTTTATGTTCTTTTTAAAGCACATGTTAATGATTTCTTGACAATATTTGGCTAGGTAAGAGGCATGTTGGCCCAACTGGGCTACGGAAAACTGGATGACATAATTGGACGTACAGAGCTACTAAGATCTCGAGATATTTCATTGATGAAGACTCAGCATCTTGATCTTAGTTATATTCTTTCTGTAAGTATGCGATATATACTTCTAATCCATTTTTACATGAATCAATTTTGTCTTTCATAAAATAACGTCCACGCGTTTTGTTTTTAGAGTGCCGGATTGCCAAAATGGAGCAGCACTATGATTAGGAATCAGGAAGTTCACAGTAATGGTCCAGTTTTGGATGATGCCTTACTTTCAGATCAAAAGGTAATAATTGTTGCATTAAAATGAGTTTCTTTTTTTCTACGGACGAAGAAAAAGAGTATTATCAGTTGCTCAGTTGATAACTTCCATGAATTTTTTATTATAAATTCTTCAAAACTATCAGAAATTTCCGTCTAAGAGAGTTGGGGAAAATAGCGGGTTATTATCTTTCCTTAAAAAGAAGCATGTCCAACTTCAACAGATTCCATGATTATTTCTTGGATGCACATTGAACGGTTAAAATTTTCACTATTCTTTCAGCAGGGTAAACATGTAGAGGCTTCTTTTTTTGCTGCAAAAAGTATATGGGTTTCACCTTGAAATTCCATTGTAGGAAAGCTAATAAAGTATTATATGATAACTAGTAGTCCAGGGTTGAATAGCTAGCATAGGATCACCCACAGACATTTTTTTGCACATCTTACTTAGGTTTTTGTAATGTTCTCCAGACAAAGCTGTACTACAACAATATTTACTATCATCAAGTGGTCTATATTTTTCATAAAAGAGAATCAATTTTTAAGATATTTCATGCTTCTTTATTTGGATTTCTGTTTCTGATTAATCTGGATTTCCTGTCTGTCTGTATAACACCGTGTCATTTACGGAATTGATTATCTAAAACAATGTTCTCCTAACTACAGGTATCAGAGGCAATTGAGAAAGAACTGGTGGTTAATAAAACTGTAAATATATACAATGTGGACAGAGCAGTTTGTGGGCGTATTTCAGGTGTGATCGCAAAGAAATATGGAGATTCTGGTTTTGCTGGGCAGCTAAATTTAACGTAATATATTGGCTAAGGCAGAAATTTCATTCCACTAGTGTTGTTATTTTATTATACAATGACCTTGTTTGAAACTAATGATGTATTTCTTTCTTCATGTAGATTCACAGGGAGTGCTGGGCAGTCGTTTGCATGTTTTCTGACACCTGGAATGAACATTCGACTTGTAGGAGAAGCTAATGATTACGTGGGGAAGGTATGCTGGTCAACCTTTTACACTTGAATCATACAATTGGTTGATGAACTTCCATTGAAATAATTGCTGTTGTTGCTGTTATAATGATTAGAATGACATCATTTTCATTCTACTTCTTTCCAGCATTAAATATGCTGAGTTATGACTTGTTTGCTAGGGAGGACCATAGAACTTTATCATCTTCTCCTTTTATAGCATCTAATACATAAGTTTGTTTTAGGGTATGGCCGGAGGTGAATTGGTTGTGACTCCCGTTGAAAATACCGGGTTTTTGCCTGAGGATGCCACTATTGTAGGGAATACCTGCTTGTATGGAGCCACAGGGGGTCAGGTCTTCGTCAGAGGGAAAGCCGGGGAGCGTTTTGCAGTAAGAAACTCACTTGCTCAAGCAGTGGTGGAAGGAACTGGAGATCACTGTTGTGAGTACATGACAGGAGGTTGTGTGGTTGTGCTTGGAAAGTGAGTATTCTCATTAATAATGAACATGTGATATGGAATGTATATGTGTGGGGGTTTTCCATATTCTGAGTTTCTGTCTTGCTTTTGACAGGGTGGGTAGAAATGTGGCAGCAGGTATGACTGGAGGTTTGGCGTACATTCTTGATGAGGACGATACACTCATCCCCAAGGTTTGTTGCTATGTACTTTTTGAGGGGAAATGTATTGTAACTTAAAACCTCTGGTGGTCATGGATTTTTAGCAAAATATCACATTGGTTACTGAACCTCAACCTCTTTTTGTTCCAAGTTAAGCGAAGTTTAAGTTCAACGGCCAATTTGAAAATGAAGTTTAGCGTCCCAAATGAAAACTTGATAAAAATTTAGTAACCATCGTGGATCACGATGGTGTGTGTATGTATGTATGTATGTATGTATGTATGTATGTATGTATGAAGATCCATATCTCTGTTTCCTGTTTGTTTGGGCACATGTAGAGATGGACTATTTGTAACCAATTGTACAACTATAGTTTTCTCTCTCATGTTATGCCATGTAAAACTAACAGGTGAACAAGGAAATCGTGAAGATCCAGAGAGTGGTTGCTTCGGTCGGTCAGATGCAACTAAAGAGCCTTATTGAAGCCCACGTTGTAAGTTGAAACATCTTCATACTATCCAGCCTGCAGTTTGTTTAGTTAATCACACTGCTCTCTCTTTATCACATCAAAACCATACGTGGATGTCTTCTATATCAATTTCCAACATAATTTGGATTCTGACTTCAAAACTTTAAAATTTGAAACACATTCCACGCAAAGGAAACCGTTCTGCACGGTTCTTATACTACATGCATCTGTTTTCGTGTCTAGGAAAAAACCGGGAGCAGCAAAGGCGCTGCCATTCTCAAGGAATGGGACAAATATTTGCCGCTCTTTTGGCAACTGGTTCCCCCAAGTGAAGAAGACACTCCGGAGGCTTGTGCCAACTTCGACCAAACAGCCACTGGGGAGGTGACTTTGCAATCTGCATAGGAAATGACAAGATTAATCGAAGATGGGCCATGTATGCACAAACTTGCAACCTATAACTCAGCAAATATGCATCTGTATAGAACACTCGGTCCCTACCCTTTTGGAATGCAATCACCATTGTTGGTCGATTGAAATTGAAGGTCGTCGTTGGCTGACGAACAACAGATCTTTCGTAGTGCCTTCAGCGGCTGTACAGGATCTTGGAAATAATGTAGGTACTAGGTTGTCTGAATCTGAGGCTGCATTTTCTGAGATTTTGATCAACTCGAAATCCCCACCCCACCCCCACCTAACACCCAGTTAAGGTTTCAAAACTCTCAGAGGGTACTTCATATCCATTTTCTCCATTTCATGTCTAATAATTAGAACTTTCCACAATGCATATGCATTGGTCAATAAAGAATGCATTTCTCTCCATAATTTTGTGGAGCAGATACATTAAAATAAGTAATGCAGTACTAAGATGCACTGTGATGCATTTGTTTGGTTTCTTGTGCTATTGATTTGTTGTCACTGATCAATTGTGAAGAAGCAGAGAACTTGCAAATAAAATACTTGAAAATACAATTGGTTTAACATATGGAGTTCTATGTATAATTAGGTCTCTATCATCTTTATTTTAGAGTAGATAATTCATAGTGGAAAATAATAAAATTACTTAAAAGTTGATCTTTTAACTTATAATTTTGCAACGTCTCCTCATTCTTTCAAGCTTGTAGCAAGTTAGTCTCAACAGATTCTATCTACTTTAGTAGAAGAGCAAGAACTAAACATTTCATCATCACTAAGTAATGAATTTCTTGTTACCATCATTTGAAGGTTTAGCTTCCAAAAAATGACCAATACAACAGTTTAACCTTATTACTCATTATCCTTTTTTAAGAATGTGGATGAGTTTTCATGTGAAAACCCACTTTCAAATTCACTTAGTCACGAACATTTTTCAAGTTCATCGTTATTGAGACTTAGGGTTACGTCTTTGTAGAACAATTTTGTTAAATAGTAGTCAACATCCTCATGTTGATTTCATTTGTGATTGAAGTGACATTTATTTCTTTATAATCAATAACCAAATCTCGAAAATTGAAAAAATATGATGAAATTTTTAACACTTTGAAAGTGTTAAATGTTAGGAAAGTGCATACCTAGGAGCATTTGTAAATTATTTTTGTATACATCAATTTGAAGAAGATCTACCACAAATGGTAAATTGATAATTTTTACTTTCACAAGGTACATCCTTTGTAAATTGGTCATATTGAAATGAGGATCTTCAATTTGGTCCAACCGTACATATTGAAATAAGTATCTTCAGACTTTTCATTTGCTAACTTATTAAAATGATTTTTTTTCCATACTAATTCGATGTACTAAATATACTCTAAAGTTTGATATCTAATTGTTACACACCGAAGGTCACGACATAATTGCTCAATTTTTAAGGCAACATTATTTCTAAAACCTTAAATTTTGAATAGTACTCTCACTTACTTTTCTTTGTTTTAGATTTTGCAATACTAAAGTAACATTAATCTCTTAAAGTCTTTCACATCAAGTTTAAAAAGCATATGTTTATAACCTATATTGACATCACCTAATGTCACCCTTATTACTAAGAAAACTCGTCAAAGATATCAAATTCTTTTTAAAAATTATGTTTGACAAAAAGAATTGTTGAGTTGGAGTATCTCTGCAATAGTGAGCTTTAATTGATCAATCCAACCTTTCCCTTGTCAATTATTTAATTAACTTGCACACACAAATTTAGTCCCCCTTTGGAGTTTGGCCCCATAATTTCAAATTATAATTTTTGGAATAGTTTTGGAGTGTGTGGTCGAAAAAGAAGGAAAAATTTTTAGTTTACGTGTAATATTATTTTATAATAGATTGTGTGGTTAAAAATAAGATAGAAAAGAATAAATTTTTGGGATAATGAGAGCCAAACATGGGCAAATTACTACGTGGCAGTTTAAAAAAATAGAGATTTTCACTCTTAATACTATTTATGGCTTTGTTAAAATTATATTTTTAGTAGATTTTGATAAAAGTAGATAGGGTGTGTGATTAAAAAAAGTTGACGAAAATTAAGTCATAAAATGGATAGTTAAAAAAAATCAATTTTAAAAAATAAAGTTCAAACATGGACTTAGCCACTGTTTAAGTCACATTATAATTGTCATTTACATATTTTTACTCATTTTCAATCACATATTTTTTAATAAAATAATATTTTTCATCACATAAAAAATAAAAAAATAGGGGCTTAGTATTTTACACGGCTCTTCTGTGTAAACCATGCTGAATACATGGTTGAAATCCAAATGTACCCATAAATGTCAGCTTTTGTGACAATTTCAGAGAGGCCATACCAGGTGGAATCTAGTAGGCGTCAAAATGCTATATTATTTAGGTATTTGTATGTGTATGGCGATAAAAAAAACATGTGGTGGCCGGCGATGACCAGCCACCGCATAAAGACGGCGGTGGTGGTCCAAGAACAGATGAATCTGCGGCGCACAGCAAAACCCCCCATTTCTTTTCTTTTAGAAAAGGACACCGCAAACTGCCAAGTTTTTGCAACATTCGAGGATTGTATATTAAATGTGCCACCATCCTTAATTTGATTGGCAAACCTTCTTGGCCAGGCTCAAAGCCGGCCCAGAAACAGGGCGTCTATGTAGGAGCCGCCACATAGGCGCCCAGAAAGGGGGCCGCCACATAGGCGCTCTGTTTCTGGGCATGGCTCAATTGCACGGCGTTTCCTCTTATGCTCCATTGTAATCTATTAGGTCCAAAAAAATCCCACCCAACCCTGAAAAAAAAATAAAAGAATAATACGAATACTGAAGTTTACTGCCACATATAGACTCGAGCTGAAAGACCTTGTTTTCGCCTTCATGTCATTGGCTTTCATTAAATTCAATGAAAACCGTGTCAATTTTATCCAACCCTGTTAAAAGTATATTTAAAAGTCGATCTCACTTGCTACATAATGGAATGAGTTTCACGTAGCGAATTTCTCAATAGAATTTAACCGCTTTACCCAAGACAGACGATAGTAGGAGGGAAAGCTAACATTATTCAAATGAGCATAGATTTGAACAAGCATATGGAGAGAGAAGCTATTCCTCCGTAGCACGAAGAGGTTATAACCTACTAAATTACATCACTTTTTCTTTTTCTCAACCCACTTTTTAAAAATCTTTAAAAAATTCCAAGAACTTAACGTTTAATCCATTTTATCCAAACGTCCATTTGGCTATTACTGTTCCAAATTAAAATAGGAGGAATAATAATTTTTTTAAAAATATGTGATTAAAAAGAAGAATTTTTTTTTGAGTTTATATGTAATATTATTTTATTAAATAAATGTTTGATTAATAAGAAAATAGAGAAAAATAAATTATAATATAATGAGAAATAATGGGTCAAACGGGGGCTTACTTCATGAGAACGAAATATTTTGCTGTAAAATTAAGGATACTTAAGAAGTTGTTTTTTAACGTATATTAAGATATTTTTCACAACTTTTAGATGAAGCTGATTTAAGTAACTTTCTCGTAAAACTCTTCTATAAAATCTCCTAAAACGGTCCCTAATTCCAATATTTCAAAGAAATCAGTAAGACGCGATATTTTACCAATCTCAGTCAATCAACCTACTGCCATAGACGATAATGTAAATTAAAATAATTTTGGAAGGTGAAATAATGAAAAGAATATATACGATATGCATATGAAAAAATTGATCAAATCAAAAGGTCGAGTTAGAAGCATTCTATGCAAGATTTTCTTACAAATCGATTCTAAAAACAGAAGATCACGAACACATATTCCAATCTTCCACAGTACACCGATATATACATACACAGATACACAAATATGTATATAATAACTCATACAGAAATGACAGAAATATTGGGCACTTGTTATGGGGAAAAGGCCAAGAATATCAGCACAAACATCATCAAAACTGGGACAAGGAGGAGAACTGGCGGCGGCGGCGGAAGTGGTGGCAGAAGCAGTGGCAACACCAAGAGCGATAAAGTTAACAAAACCATTATAATCATCCCTCTTAAACTAAAATACATTAACATCACATCCTTCAATGGCCTTTGATTTTCACTACTTTTCACCTGAAATGCCAGACTTTGCTCAATCCTGTACATCTTCATCTTCATCCATTACAGTCAAACAAATCTCGAATTTCCGATTATACTGTGGTGTAGTATTGAGTTTTTGTCCCTTGTCCTGCTCTGTAACCCAGAATTTATGTTATAAATGAAGAGAGATTATTGTGTTACGAGGGAGAAGGTGGGACGGGTCTTTGTCAATTCGACACGTCATCTGACAAAGCACAAACGTATTGTCAAAGTTTGGGTTAGATTCATGGTACCACAGTCTGATTTTTTTGGTAATATTTAGGGGTGGGGAAATTTACATTTGGAGTCCCTAACTAATTAAAAATGTAACAAGTCAGTCTCCAACCTAATATATTTGTAGCCTTATTCTCCGAGAGTCCAACTTTTCATTTTTATAATGTTTGGGACTGAGTGGACAATTATGTTTACTTCAAAATTCAAAATTTTGATGATACAATCAAACAGAAATAAATAAATGCAGAAAGGGAAAAGGAAAATATTATAGAAGACAAGGAGAATTTTGTACTCTTTTATTTTTCTGTTTTCTTTTAATTTTCTTTTGTCTTTGCTGTTTTCTAATAAGAATTTAATTTTTTAATCAATGGTAAGGGTAAATTTGTCCGACTAGTACTACAAAAATTAAAGGGTGTGAGTGCAGACGCTAAGATAATAGGTTGAGGACCTACTTGCTACATTACCAATAGGTTGGGGACCTTAACAAAATTGAATACCTTCTCTTGCCAGAAATCTGCCTATGATTGGGTTTAGATGTCCCTACTTGGTTTTATTTTGATTTTTTATCCCCATTTTGGTGGCTAAATTCATTGGCAACTTGGATAAAACAAGGAAAAAGAAAAAGTTTTGTTAGTTTATGTTTTACTTTTACTCTGTGATTATCCTTTGGGATTAATAGCGTTACACCATGGATCCTACGAAACTCCACGCAGGTACCAACGTGGTAGCAAAGGTCATATTGGTTTTCAGTAGTGAGGCACGTGATAATTCTATATGTTTTTCGTCGCATACCTTATGAGTAAATATCCGGTCTACACCATCATTTATTTGGTCTTTCGCACAACTTCACCTAGCGGCCAACCAAGGGAACACGTTGGTGGCATTGATAAACGTGAAACAATTAGTAAATTATAGGTGAAGGTCATTGTTGTGTTCGAATCTAGTTTTGGACACTCTTTAGGTTGGAAGTATTAGATAAATATGTAATTTGTCTGATATCTTGAACTCATACTTAAAAATAAACAAGGGCAAATAATTCAAATTGATAAATCAACCAGAAATTAATGTCTTTTTAAGCTTGATCGAGCAAAAATCTTCAAATTAATTATCAATCTTCTTTCTCTAATTTTCAATCTATGACATGTGTCTATCGCCATATTCCCAATTACTGTTTTAAATCACTATCAACAATAATAGGATTCATGCATTTAGACAAGTTCAACCCTACTTTAATTTAAAAT
>CAIGRN010180760.1:0-22076 GCA_903798345.1 Fraxinus anomala | reverse complement strand
AATCCCAAGTTGACAATTGTTAGAAAGGTAAAACGCAATAAGCCAAATATCAAATGCATCTAATGATAGGTATGTGCTATCAATAATATAACAAAACATGTACACTTTTGGAACAGCATTCTTCAAGCACTGGCAACACAGCACAAAATGGTTCTGGTCCATCTGAATCTGCCGATGATGACTTGCCAAGTGTCATGACATGTGCGAATTACTTGAAGCTTCCTCCCTACTCCTCCAAGGTACAGATTAGGTTAATGAAACTATCAGTTTAGCCTCTTGCTGCTTGTTACGTTTTACATGTGATATGAAGCATTTCTATACAGCTTGCGAATAATGTGGGAGACTAATATAAAGTGTGCTCGCACTATTTAATAGGGAAAATTGTGGCATTGGTACTCAACGTTTAATTGTAGTTACAAATCAGTCCCCAACAATAGAAAATAAATCTCTTATCAAATTGTATCTCACGTGTCACATTCCCAATTTTAATTTCTGGGCACTAAACAAAATCTAGCTTCAGAAATTTCGACATGTGGGTTACTTGATGATGTGTGGAAATTTGGACGAATTGTGTCATCAAGATAACGAAAGGTTGAGAATACCACCTGCTACTTGGGCAATAGTTTGATGGGGATCAATAGTGCAATATTCCCTATTTATCATGAAGTGTTTCCTAAGCAATCTGCTAAGTTATAGACAAACCAATATCCGGTGACATTGGTCTTCTTTTCCATGGGACAATCACTTATAATTAATTACTCTTTTTGCTTCTCTGAACAGGAAATCATGTACAAGAAACTTCTCTATGCAATAAGCGAAGGGCAAGGATCTTTTGATTTGTCTTGAGTCTTCAAACTAATTGGCTGGATTTTCGATTTAGTATATCAGAAGCCTTACCTTCCAGGGCAACTGACAAAATGGCCAAGATAGATTCCCTGCACCACCCTTCATTTCTTGTAACATTGTAAAGTCAGTCCTTGCCTCAAGATAGAAGTTGGTAGTTTGATTCTTTACTTTTCTCAAAGCATTTACACAAGTTGCAATCATTGATAAACGGCAAATTTTTAATATCATTTTATCAGGATTTTGCTTTTAAATATGATGTTGGGAGTTTTCGTTCAGATTGATGGGTTATCTTATATTCTTGTAAGGGCGAGGAGGGATTTTTGGGTGGAGCTCTAGTGCCAGTGCTTATAAATGCGTAGGATAATTGCATTTTTGGGTGGAGCTCTAGTGCCAGTGCTTATAAATGCGTAGGATAATTGCTTGACCTAATCTTACTTTTTGTTAGTAGATCTATACGGTAATGTTGTTGCCTCTTTCCTTTTGAGGGACGTACGTTTGGTAAAATGTTGGTCCTTACATTTTACAAGTATGTCAATAATGAATCAGGCATTGAAAGAATTGCATGAACGATTAACAGTTTGCGTGAAATCACTGCTGGCTTCTCGACTTCTCTTTTCTCGAGAATTCAATTGTGCAATTTTCAATTTTCTAGAGGCGAGGCTCACAATGAATTTATTGAAACTATTTGGAAGGATTAGAAAAGGCGGTGTTGAAAACTGGACTGGCACGGTTGGTTCAACTGGAAAAATTGAGAATTGGGATCGAAATCGGTTCGGTTAGGCTTATACAACCTCTAATTAGAAACCGTCTTAAAACCTCTTAAATAGGCCTGTTTTCGGAAAATTTGTGACTCGTTTTAGGGTTAATAGATTCAATCTATGTAAATTTATATTTTATAAAATTTTTAAATGTATTTTATTTTTATTTTTGTAAATGTATATTTTTTATTTCTTTAAAAATCATCGGTTCAACCTTGTTTCAACATTTGACCCTCGACTTTTTCTCTTTTTTGGATCGATGGTGATCGATTTTTTAAACTTCAAGGAAAAGCTACTCCAACTTGTACAGAAGTTTTCACGTCAGTCGTAGTATGGGGGATGTCTAATTCTTGGGTAAAGATGTTTGTACATAATTTAATTTATCGAATAGTTTATTCCCAAACATGCATGCTGACTTCGCGTGAATAAAAAAATTCCAAGATGTGATTTCCATTCCTCTATTGTGAGTAGGGTAAGGAATTAGGTAAAAAAAATTGATACGTGTAGCATGGTCTCTCTAATTCTTTTGTTGCCTCAAAGCTGGCACCGCTGGTCAAACTTAAACAAAAGTCACTGGATTGCATAGTTTCTTGTCAAAATTGGTTTGCCCAGAGAATAAAATATATAAGATAAAGATTAATGTTATTTATACATTATGGTTTATAGATGGATACACAAAATGGTGACATGGAAGAGAGAAAAAAATAGAGAAGGAAAAAGAAAATCAAGTCAGTTAAAAATCAATTATTATAATTTACATCATCATTCAAACAATGATGTACAAATAACATTATTCAATTAAGTTTTAGCATACAATTGGAGGTGTGTGTTGGAATGCGGACATCGGAATTAGTATTATTCAGAAATTAAAAAAGAATTTCTTTAATTTAGGATAAGAAAACAAGATTGTCTTAGAATATATAAGATTTTACAAGTCAATAAATCTGTAATACTTTTCTATGATCATTTTGCCTCTTAATTATTCTTACTAACTTAAGTAACATTTTCTTCAACAATTCTATGAACTAATCGCACATGTCAAAGTTTAGCCGTCGCTAAACATTACGCTCAAATTTTAACCGTTCAACATAAAATACTTAAGTAGTCACTCTACCCATTTTCATGACGACGATACCAACATGAATTCATGTTTTTTATGTCGCTCGTTCTCAAGCTCCCAACTCACCGTGATATTTGACCAACTAAATTGATGTCACCCTTGAGTGAATCAAAGAACCATTAAAGTTACTAAATGATATATATGACTGTTAAAGCATTTATTTAAAATGCTAGGCGAATCAAGTGGAATTTAATTTTTCGTATGGTCATGATATAGAATTAAACTCGACACGTGCTCTATTTAATACACTCCAAGTATACTAGTTACCTTTAATTATTTCTATGATAAAGACAAATCGCAAATCCGAATAACGAGTCGATTATACCTACAATCTTCTAGTACAAGAGGCCAATCCCTATACATTGGTTGCTTACAAAATATATATGATCATAATATAAGTTATGTCACACTTTACTTCTCAACGAAAACACCCATCTTATATTATTTCAAGTGATCATAGGCTCTTTTAAGTCGTTTGTTCAATAAAAAAATGCAATAAACAACTAAAATATCAATTTTTTTAATTTTAAAATATTATTTTACCATAACAAAGTATACTATATGGACACACAGTCCAACAACATGGACATGGGAGATGTGTAAGGGACCGAAAACCAAATACGCCTATTCGTATTCAAGAATCATTTCATACGTGGAGTTGTGCAATGAATTGAGAGAATCGCTCAAGGTGGATTAAATGCTATACGAAATGGAGATGATCCAATTGCACCAACCATGATTTCCTATGACAACAATATGAATTGGTATCTTGAGTTTTTCTACTCTTACTGGGGGGAGGGGTTTACAACCCCCCAGACCGACCCCTCACAATAGTGGGGGGCCCACTTTTTCACTATTGTGAGGGGCCGATTACAACCCCCCCTCCCCTCCCCTGATAAGAGTAGCATTTCTCATCTCTCTTTATATAGAGAAACTTATTTGTGTAAACCTTTCGAAAAAAGATTTTGCTTACAGGTGATCCAAGAGAAACCTCTTTATACATATGCGAAATTGTCATTGTATTGTCATGTTTTGGAGAGGAAATGTTGACCTTCATAGAAACTACAGATGACAGCTACTTCAAATAATTTTTCATGGCCTTAAGACCAAGCGACGTGGATTCTGAACTTCCATGCGATGGGTAATTTTTATGGAATATATGCAAATGTACTCTACTTGTTGACACTTACAAATGCAAATTTCAAATATTTCTACTGCATGAGGCATAGTTGATTCAAAGAATAACGCTTTAAGAACTTAGTTCTTTCAAGAGTTGTGATTAATAACAAGTGATATAGACGAGTTGCCGATTATTCTGATTGTGCAAAATGCATTATAAAAGGAGTTAGAAATGTCTTTCAGTTTGTATATCATGGAAATTGCACATCACTTGCATAAAATATACTCGAAGATGATATTCACTTTTGGGTTAGAGAACATTTCAAAGGGATATGGTAAAATATAATGATTTCCACCTATCGTCGAATAAATCAACATTTATCGTTCGAGTGGCATGAACCTAGTTCTCGTACTCTTTTGGTCATTAGGCATGTATATTGGTCGTGGACTCCTCTTGAAGCTTTTTGAGTCATAACTATAATTATCCTTGTACTGAAATGACAATGATGTCATGACAATCTCACAATAGCTTTTAACTTTCAACATTTTGAAACAACACAATTTGGTGTAAATTACAATCTTAAGCGAGACCTTGATTCGGCTCCATGGAGGCGTTCCAATAATACAACGTGATTAGTGTATTTTATACACTTATTCTAGGTCATAAAATATCGATATTTGATAGTTCTTTTGATAAAATATATCCTAAATTATTTTATTTTATGCTGTATAGGTAAAACTCAATGGTTGAACGAGGAATCAGTAGAAAGAAGCGAAAATTGGTGAAAAATTGGCAAAATTCAAAGTTTGAGGATCAAATTGTAAATATTCAACAGTTGATTCGGATCACAATCCGCTCTCGAATGCAAATTTTCTTACTCGATTGGAACTCTTTTGGAAGCCAAATTGGACGTGATTTTCAACCAATGTTTTACTCCTACAAAGACCTAATAGCATAACATATATTGGGGACCTCTCATGTACATCTCATACTTCAATATTCATCAATTATTATCATTATCAAATAAGAAAAATACATAGTTTTTGTGACAGAATTGAAGGGAGCTTGCAAGAATTCAATCAAGTGGATATTCAAACTTGATTTTTTTGGGTAAAGAAGAGAAGGCGCAAGTGGAGATTCATTACGAAACCGTTGAAGATAATCAAAATTTCAAGATTCATCTTCATCTTTTCAATTTATCAAAAATTCGGATTATTTCTTTTCACTTAAATATGATTTCTTGTAATTTTGATATGTTAAACTAATTTTATACATTGTTATGATTTTTTAGTTTTTAATTAATTATTTTGACTTTAATTTGATTTGATTTGTGGATGTTTATTATCGTTTTATCATTATTTTCAATTGTTTGATCATCAATTGAATTGTTAGTAAATTTTATTATTATCGAGAGAGATGGTAGGGTTTAAGCACATTATAATAAATATTGTAAGGTTCGATAAAGGATAGAGATATACATCTATGCTTTATATGATTTCAATAGGCATTTTAATACTAATTAATGTATTCATCATATTTGTATATTTCATCGAGAGATAGAAGTGTCATAAGAGGAATAAATTTGATCGCTATCGAGAGAGACTTTCAATTAAATTAAGAATATTGTCCAACATGAATGATTTCAAATTGTCACTTCAATTGTTACACTAAAAATGGAATAATATGAAGATTCAACATCTTAGCAATACATTTCACATATTTGAAAAACACATTTACTTACTTTCATTAGTTTAATTAATAATTTAGGTATTAGTATAGAAAAATCAAAAAAATTATTTGCTATTCAATTAAAGTTGCAGTTAATTTTAATTCGGTCAAACACATAGTTCTCGTGGGTTCGACACTCTATTCATCACTATATTACTTGACCTGATCCCATACACTTGCGGATTTTCAAACGATCAAATTTTTTAGCGCCGTTGTCGGGGACTTTTATTTTTGATAAGTTTAGTTAGTTTTAGCTTTAATCTGAATTTTACAAATTTTTTAGTTTATTTTTTTATATTAGAAAAATATTACGGTGTTTCCTATTACCTTTTTGAAGACCTTATATGCAAAATTCAAAAATCGGTGATTTTGCTCAATTTGACCAAGAGATCGAACGAACATTCAACCTTAAAAAAAGACAACAGTTGGAAACACACCAACAACAAAAAGAGGAAGACATGATAGAGGAAAATTCGAATCAAGTAGTCACCGGGGTAATCTGGAAGCAGCACAAGCGAATGTGGTTGCAGCTAATGAAAATACAAGGCTAATAAGGGAGTATACGATTCCACTAGTGGTGGAAATCTAATCTAGCATAGTATATCCAACGTTTGGTCAGATAAACTTCTACCCGAGGACTGATGTGATCAACATGTTCCAAAACGCGATACAATTCTTTCGGAGAGCTATGGAGAATCTCAACGCTCATATATCAAGATTTCTGGACATGTGTGCAACTATTGAGTATCCAGAGGTGTTCAGTGAATCAATCAGATTGAGGCTTTTCCCATACACATTGAGAAACTCGGGTAGAGAGTGGTTAAACGTTTGTCCACCTCAGAGCATCACTACATGGAACCAATTGAGTCAGAAATTTCTTAGCAAACATTCCCTTCGAAAAAGATTGCAAAGCTGAGGGACGAGATTACCACATTCCAACAACTAGACTCAGAATGCTATTCAGAGGCTTGGGAACGATACAAGGGTTTACTCTGATAATGCCGCAACACGAGTTACAAAAATGGCTTCAGGTCTAGTACTTCTACATTGGTTTAAGTCCGATAAACGGGGCTAACATAGACTCCGCATGCGAATGTTCTATAACAAGAAGAACCGCGGATCAAGTCTACCAAATCATGGAGGATTTGACATTCACCAGTGCACTTTGACCTACTGAAAGGATGAGTGGAAAGAGAGTTTATAGGGTATTCGAAGTTGATTCTTTGACACCAATTTCAGTACAGTTGGCATCATTGGCACAGAAGATGGATTAGATGAACGCAGTCCAAGTAATGGGACCGAAAAACAAATATTTTGGAGGGAACCACGAAAGTGTTTATTGTAAAGTAGGGTCGCCTTTCGTTCAGACAGTGGAGGATGTGAACTATATTTAGAATTTTCAAAGGCAATAACACAATTCAAATCCTAACACCTATTACCCAGGCTGGAGAAGTTACCCAAGTTTTCAGTGGAGCAACAATCAAGGAGCTCAGACCGCACCACAACAAACTGCACCACCAGGTTTTCAGTAGACTGAAAAGAAATCTTCGTTAGATCTTGTTACTATATTATCTACCCAACACATGCAAAGAACAAATAAAACATTGCATGTTCAGGGAGCTGTCATCAAGAATTTGGAAAATCAGATGGGACAAATAGCGAAAGCACTTTAAGAGAGGCTACCAGAAGCATTGCCCAGTAACACTGAGATAAATCCCAAACAACAGTTAATGGTAGTGAAGGTTGTGGAGGAAGAACATATTGAGGCAATAACTACTCGCAGTAGAGTTCAACTATCAAAGATTAATGTAAAGAGACCAGTTGCTACAAAAGAAAAGGTACATACACAGTTGAGGAGCAATTGGAGGAATCTGAGCAAAACAAAGAAGTGGAGGCAAAAAGAACATCAAAGGATCCAAAGGTTAAGGAAACTGCTCCTACTAAAAAATTTTGTTCCACCACTACCTTTTCCACAAAGATTACAAAAGAGAAAGCTTGATGATCAATTCGAGAACTTCTATGCTGAAAAAGCTTCACATCAACATCTCATTCATCGATGCAATTCGATAAATCTCGATGTATGTAAAGTTCCTAAAAGGCATGATATCTAAGAAAAGAAAACTTTCAGATTAGGAAGATGTGGCATTGATCGAGGAGAGCGGTGAAAGGCTGCAAAATAAATTGTTACCAAAACTCAAAAACTCAGGGAGTTTCACTTTACCCATTTCACTAGGAAAATAATTTTATTTTAATGCTTTATGTGATACATGTGGAAGTGTAAATTTAATGCCTTTGTTTACTTTTAGGAAACTATGAGTTGGGGAAGTCAAATGATCGAATGTGATGCTGCAGCAGGCAAATATGAGCATCAGATACCCCTAGGTCAAGATTGAGGATGTGCTCATCAAAGTTGGGAAGCTGATATTCTCGACGGACATCCTTGTTATGGACCCTCAAAGACGACCACGATATACCAATTATCTTAGGCCGATCCTTTTTAACAAGAAGTCGAACTTTGATTGACGTGGAGAAAGATGAGCTGACTGTGAGGGTGGAGGACGTACATGAAATTTTTAAATTACATAATCTACCCAAGCAACCATTAGTCCTGGAGGAGGCCAAATATGTTGTTGAAAAAATTCATCAAAGGTCAAAGGAGACAAAGTCTAAACGTCTAGGGAGACTTGCTAGAGAGGATAATAGAGAGCTCAAGGTTTGGAGGGCAAAAAGAAGATGTCAAGCTGGAAATTGCAAGGACTGTAAGGCTACGACTCCCGCGTAAACCACTATGATCAATCCCTCCATACAGTCTAGCTACAGACTATAAATTCAGCGCTTGTGGGAGGCAACCCAATTTTCTAACTCTCTTATTTATTTTGCTTTCGATATTGCATTGCATGTAGTGTTATTCTTGACTTATAGGTTGTATTACTTATAGGCATGTTTCAATTCAGTGTGAGAATCATCTTCATTATTGACACTTAGTCTAATTAAAGAAAAATATTAATTGAGTCAAAATGAGTTTTTTTTATTCTTTTGATTGTTTTCTTCCCCTCTTGATAGGTACCATGTATATTGACATCGGAAGGAGTTTAACATAGTACAAGTTGCATTAAATTGACGAATAGCTCCTCACACATTCAACAAAAAAAATTTCGGGAAGTACATTTTTCCTTTTCTTCTCCACCCCCTTATATTCTTACTTATACTTTATGACATTGAGGACAACGTCAATTTTAAGTTTGTAATGGAAAAAACTTTGAATTTTTACTGCTCGTGTGTTTTGTGTATTTGTTTTTCATTATTGATTTAGTATATAATAAATAAATACAAAAAATTGCAAATTTTGAAATTTGGTCGACAATGATGATTAAATTTGAGATTTGGCGTTGATTTATGAACAGTGAATGTGTTGCATGCTAGATTGATTGATGCTTGACCTTGCAAAACTTGATATTTACATGCACTAGAATTGAGTTTTACATCATGATGCAATAAGTTGATTCATATGCTGGATAAGTTGATAAATTGAATATAGATGTTATACCCAAAATTGTCCCATATTAATGATCTTTAGACTAAAGTTAGCATAGTTTGAGTGTGATTTTATGGTTGTAGGAAGATACGGATGTAAATTGGAATTCTTTATGTAAAAACTTATATGTGAATTGTTTTAAATTAATAGGATAAAATTAGACAAAGTTAAAGGTCGGTTTGATTGGATAAATGTTTAATGAGGGACATTGCACTAATTAGAGTAGAAAAATATATAAAAGATATCTCTTTGTAGCCTTTATGACTCGAGTTATTAAATATGTTAGGGTATTTACAACTTGGAGCCCTAAAATCATCTGATTTGGTAGTTTTGACCAAAAGCTCGTTACATGGGTCATATAGAAAGCTAAAGAGAGAGATAATGCCAAAAAAAAAAAATGATGAAAATTTTGAAAAAAAAATGTACACGAAACAGAAAACGCACCAAATGCCCTAATTAAGCTTCAAACTCTTATTTGAGAAGACTTGACTTTTGATGATGGATTATTAGTCTAGTTTAACCCCAAAAATGTGTTGACTTACAATTAATAGAGTCCACCTAAACTAGAGAGGGTGAGGATAGTAATGAAAAATTCAATCTTAGATTGCACACACAAAAAAAGAGTAAAAATTACAAGTTTGGGGTGTGTGAATCATATGAGAGGTGAAATGATATATTTGACCACAAATGGTTGAGAATTGAAGCAACTTGTAAATTCATGATTGTCTATTTAATTCTTCACGCATACACATCAGTTTTGTATTGGAAGAGTAGATATTGATTTGATATTGAGACTTTGAAACATTTTATAGATTAAGTACTGTAATTTCAAATCTTGATGTAAAAGCTAGATTGTCTAGCCAAATATTTTTGCATGCTTGTGTGTTTGTTGTTATTTAGGTTATAGTTTTGTTTGAGAATAAACAAATATTTAAACTTGGAGGTATTTTATATTTGGGAGTTCTTTCGATAAAATATATCCTAAATTATTATATTTTATGTTATATAGGTAAAACTCAATGGTTGAACGAGGAATCGATAGAAAGAAGCGAAAAATTGGTGAAAATAGCAAAATCCAAAGTTTGAGAACCAAATTGCAAAAATTCAATAGTTGATTCCTACCACAAGATGATACTTTGAAGATTGTTAGGAGACAATTGAATGGAATTAGAAATAAAAAAGAAATTGAATATAATCAAAATATTATCAAAATCAATTTTCAATCGCACAAGTTATATTCCAAATTTTTAGCCGAAGATTGAGACCCATTTTTCGCATAGTAAATGTCCGAATTGAAAATATTCTATATAGAAAAGTTGTATCCCTTTAACTTATCTTTTCAACTCACTTTGAATCTCCTAAATCGTATATTGGGAAAGAATGTTATGGGCAAAATATTGACTGTTGTACAGAGACAAAACAATCTACGCATGAAGGCAAATTTCCTTATTCGATTGGAACTCTTTTGGAAGCCAATTTGGACGTGATTTTCAAATCAATTTTTTACTCCTACAAATACCTAACAGCAGAACATATATTGGGGACCTCTCATATATATCTCATACTCCAATATTCATCAATTATTATCATCAAAGCAGAAAAATTTATAGTTATTGTGACAGAATTGAAGGGGACTTGCAAGAATTCAAACAAGTGGAGATTCAAACTTGATTTTTTTGGGCAAAGAAGAGAAGACACAAGTGAAGATTTATCAAGAAACCGTTGAAGAGATTCAAAATTTCAAGATTCATCTTCATCTTTTCAATTTATCTAAAATCTGGGTTATGTCTTTTCACTTAAATATGATTTATTGTAATTTCGATATGTTAGACTAATTTTATACATTGTTAGGATGAGACCATTGTTATGATTTTTTAGTTTTTAATTAATTATTTTGATTTTAATTTGATTTGATTTGTGGATATTTATTAGAGTTTTATCGTTCTTTTCAATTGCTTGATCACTAAGTGAAGATTCATCAAGAAATCATTGAAGATATTCAAAATTTCAAGATTCATTTTTATCTTCTCAATTTATCAAAAATTCGAATTATGTTTTTTCACCTAAATATGATTTCTTGTAATTTCGATAAGTTAGAATAATTTTATATATTGTTAGGATATGATGAACCCTTATTATGATTTTTTAGTTTTTAATTAATTATTTTGATTTTGATTTGATTTGTGAATGTTTATTATCATTTTATCGTTCTTTTCAATTGCTTGATCACCAATTGAATTGTTAGTGGATTTTATTATTATCGAGAGAGACAATAGGGTTTAAGCACGTTATAATAAACATTGTAAGGTTCGATAGAGAATGAAGATATATATCTATGCTTTATATGCTTTCAATAGATGTTCTAGTACTTGTTAATGTATTTATCATGTTTGCATCTTTTATCGAGAGATAGAAGTGTCACATAAGGGGAATTTATTTGATCGCTATCGAGAGAGATTTTCAATTAAATTAAGAACATTGACTAACATGAATGATTTTAAATTGTCACTTTTTAAATTGTCACTTTAATTGTTATACTAAAAATGAAATAATATGGGGGGATTCAACATCTTAACAATGTATTTCACATATTTGAAAAACATATTTACTTACTTTCATTAGTTTAATTGAAAGTTTAGGTAGTAGTATAGAAAAATCACAAAATTTGTTTGCTATTTGTTTAAAGTTATAATTAATTTTAACTCGGTCAAATACATAGTTATTGTGGGTTCAAACACTATATTCATCATTATATTACTTGACCATGATCATTTACATTTGCAGATTAGTTTCAGGTGTAGAAAAGGAAATTGAATATTTTTTGTTGGAATGAAGCAAGTGACCACATGGTTATGTCCATTGAGGTCGCATGGCTTTGTTAAATTTTCTGCAGCAATTCATTGTGGCTGCCTTGCAAGGTATACACCTTCTCGATCGCATGGTGTTAACTTTTGTTCTTCCTCACTTTGGTCCCTGTATTTATTTATTTATTATTTTTTTCAGCTTGAGTCCTCTTTTATGCTTTTCATGAGTCCTTTAACTTCCACTTTTGTCCAATTTGATCGATGTCATCTCTAATTGTTCATTCTCGGTTCGAATCAAGTTTTGAAATTTGTAATTTAGTCCTTGAACTTTTACAATTCTTCTTTAGCCTTTTTTTTTATAGCCAATTTTCATTTCTTTATATCATTAGCTTTTCAACACTGACAAGGGTGTCCTTACGGCAGTTTCACTCTTGTTTTGCATTTTTAACGTTTCGAAACAAAATTATTGGGTGTGAATATCAATTTTGAGAGGGAAGTCTTGATTCGGCTAGACGTATGCGTTCTCATCATGCAATACAAGTGGTCCACGTGTAGTAAACGAAGTAGAAACACCTATCATCAAATGAATCAACATAGTTTTCTTGTCCTTCATCGTTTGATAGGTATGAACCTATTTTTCAACTTATATTCATTTTAAGTATCACTACGTTGTCTACTAGTCGTGGACACCTCTTGAAACATGAATATCCTATATTTGTCTCGAACGACAAGGGTGTCCTCATGGTGCTCATTCTCATTTCGCACTTTTAACGTTTCGAAAAAATATTATTGAGTCATATAATAACATATTTTGAGCCAGAAACCTTGATTAGGCTAGACGAATGAGTTCACATCATGCTAAGTAGTTCTAGTTACAGTTGATGGCATGAATGTCGTTATTGATTCAAATAAAACCATATGAATGTCATTAGGGACTCGAAAAAAATGAATTTAATGTTTTTATGGACTCGAGGAAAACGACATGAATGCCGTTATGGGTTAAAATAAGAAGTCTTTTTTTTATTGTCATTACGCATTTAAATAAAGAGACGTGACAAAATACAAGTAAAATGACATAACTGTTATTGATTCTAGGAAAACGACCTGAATGTTGTTATCGTTTAGAGGAAAATCGGACAAGTGTGAAAATGAAGGACAGCGGCATGAGTACCATGTGAAAAATATCGTGGAAGAATACAATTAAAATGATCCTCAACAACAATTAAAGTAATGCCACGATGAAATCAAGTCCAACAAAATCACACGAAACTTACAATTAGTAGCAAAATATTCACTAAATTTGTTACAATCTACGTTTCGAAGTGCCAAGCAAATAACTCCATTGCTAGTTTCTTCCTCTACCTGGGCATATACTCTGGTTGAAGTTTACATATATCCATGTTTGTTAAAATATTTTCAAAAGACTCTCTATTTTTAAAGAACACATTCTATCATTTGGAGATCGTCCATAAATTTAGAGGGTTAAAATTTTGAAGTATTTCAACAAACTCTTTATATTTAAAACTTAATTTTACTACTATCGAAAAATATTTATTATTTTTCTTTATCTTTTATTTTAACTAGCTTTTTTTTTTATTATTTTATTGTTTTCCTACGTTGAAAATCAAAACATTAAAATATTAATTTAAAAAGTCTCTTAAAACATGATTTTATAAAGAGCATCTCATGATTGATGCTCGTAAATCTATTGTAAGTACAAACCAATGAGGGCTTGGGACACAGTAATGAGCATAAAAATATCTATAGTTTCTCCAATGTTTATCGAGATTTGGGAATGTAACTTCACTTCAACCCAGTTTGAATAATGTCACTCTGTCAAATGAACTTGACATCGTAGATGAAAGATGAAGGCGTGACAACAAGTGATTGATGCAATTTTTTTTTAAACTGATCAATCACAGAATAATACATGATATTTTGTCAAGAAAGGTGGCAAATATGCCTAGTAATGTAGTAAGTTCGACACGTTTTTATTAAACTTGAATTCATGTCTCCATTTGGGCGTGTGATGTCGGGACACATCACTAGAAAAAGAGTCCAAGATGCAACAATTTTGATGCACTAGTGTTTAATATTTTACTGCCCTTTCCTAGGCCACGTCCACGTGTTATAGTGAAAAATCTGTAGCGGTGAATAGGGTAGCTCACGCATCGAGAATGAATGTTGTCAATTTTATATTTCGCAAGTGTACAGATTGTAACAAATAATAATTAAATGGACCTAAGAGTCTGAATTATCGTTCTCACGATAACTACTATATAACGGTTGGATAAATTATTCTTAACTTCAATTTGATTGAAAACAAATAGATGGTTTTATTTTCTTTTAGTGATTTTTTTTTAATTTTAAATATACTAAAAGAATAAAAAATGATTTTTATATGATGGTTTAGGTGTTAGGATTCATGATTTCATCATAACTATCCCTTTAATCTCAATCACCAAAATTTATAACAATTGATTATTTTACTCGATCAAATTCTTCTTACGTATTCAATTTACATCTATCAAGTTCAAATTGATTCTATTTAACTAAATCAATTTCATATCTTTGTGAATTCAGATACATTTTAATTAAACGCCTTAATTATCTAAGAATCTATATAACGACCTCATTAACTAAAAAATGTATCTTTACACTTTTATACTAGTTCCCGCCTTTTACTACGTGGTTTAAACAAATAATTCGCCTCTCGACATAACTACCGCTCACAAAATTAATGAATTAGTTGCCAATTAATTTAAGCATTAAGAATGGAAGTAAAAACAATTCAGAAAATCAATTGGAGATTTAATTTTTTTTTTTTTTATAAAAAACTAAAATTCAAAACTATGTTACAAGTATTTATTCTAACTAAATACTTAATTACACATCATGGGAGAAGAGAAGTACAAGAAGGAATTAAAGTACATCATCGAGTTTTAAAGAAAAATGGGGAAAAAAAATGAAGATCTTACACCAAGATTTAGCCTTCTTATTGTAAAATCTTGAAACCATAGTTTCTTGATTTCTTGATTCTTTCCTTTTAGACTTATATAATTTTTGTACAATAAATTTCCACAAGTTTCGGCTTGAATATGTGCTATATGAAATCTTACATGCCCCTTTGACTTGAATATGTGTGTAGAATGAAATTCTACCAAGCCCCCTATAATTGTTGGATTAATGTATGTATTTATAGAGCAAGATTTACGCAAAATCCTTATTCAAATTGATTTTCATCAAAGAGTTTAAGAAGAAAAAGGAACAAATCCATTTTTAAATTGAACTCCTTTTCTCATGTGATTTTAATCATTCATCTTCTGATATTGCAATTAAGTCATCTCCATTCTAAAATATTATAGCTGACCCAAGACAATTTCGAAAGTTTGCAATTTGGTACTCAATCTTTTCAATTGTCGAATTTAACTCCCAGAATTTATGATTTTTTATTAAATGTTCCATTAATACTTTCAATTGATCACTTGCAATTCGGTTTATCTTCAGTTGCTTCAAATAATCTCCAATTAAGCTTCAAATAGCCTCTTTTAGCATAAATTGTATTCAAATTGGGATTTTTCTACAATTAACATAATTTATCACAAATTATATCTATTAAATAAGAATAGAAACCTGAATAAGTGTATAAAATGCATTTATCAGTAAACCACCACAAGTATATGTTCTTTGTTTTCTCATTTGACCCCGGGGTTGTGAATTACCGTTTAATTTTATAACAACTCATGTAGTACTGTTTCATCACTTGGATATAAATGTTGGATTCACTCAGCTGATAATGATAGTAACATAAAATTTCATGGTGCAACAATGCGAGCAAAGTGACAACTAATATTTTACATTCATAAGATTTCTGACCCAAGTTACAGGTTAGGCTTGCTCACATTCGCCTATATTCGTTTCGTAACTGATCCTTGGTATTTCTGTTAACAGATAATTGTTGGCAAACCAGAGAGAAAACGTTCAAAACCAATGAAAGAACCATCTAATGTTCCACCTCAACGAACGAGTAAAAAGATAGCCGGTGAGCGCAAAATTGTCTAATCATATATTTTTCTTTCGACTTCAAATCTCTTTAGCGTTCTCGTTTTGAAAATTTCTTGTTTAGGTCCTTGAGAAAGGATATGCATAGAAGTAGACCAAGCCAAAAATGCCAAGAAAAATAAATTGGATCAGAGGCAGTCTCCAGCAGAGAAAGGCAACCATGTTGGTGAAAAGATTATCGAGCTATACTTGTAAAGTTTAGATGATGAGCTTTAATCGCATGCGTCGTTAGGTCGACTGGACAGTAATAGTGACAGAAACTAAAATCTTATCCACACTATTGTTCAGTCCAATTTGGAAGATGTAAATGGTTTGAGAATTAAGTCGTACCCATTTGTTGTTGAAGTTTTGGAGTGGGCCTGTAATGAATTCTACATGATGAGATGCCAACAGGAATCAGAAGGCACATGAATTTTATTTGGTTCTTCTAATGCATACATGTGCAGTGCAGCCATAATTTGATATCATTTTCCTTGTAATCACATTAACGCACCCTACTGACTTTTCAGACAACAGCGTTTAGTATTTCAAAACTAAGTAGATAAGATACTTGTCAGTAATATTTTGGTACGATATTCTTTTATCTATATAACTTGACTCGAAACTTACTTTAAATTTGAATATTAGATTGAATTCTTTGTTTATAAGACGAATTTGCCGTGTACATGTGCCAACGGTGGAATGGCAATTGTCTTTCAAGATATTGAATCTCTCATTCTGATGACAGTACTTTAAATCACAAGAAACAACGAACCATCAAGTGTTTTGTACTTTTTTCTTTAATGCAGAGTTTTATGCAAAATGATATATGAATATAGGGCAGAATATGTAAGATGATGATATAATTCTGCAAAACATTTAGGTCTTATAAGTTAAAAGATGTGTCCTAAAAGACACAACTCATGTGTTATGCCTTGTCTTAACATATATCTTTTCTTAGAAAAGTCACTCTAGCATCATATCTTTTCCTAGAAAAATGGCTCGAGCTAAATTTACTGAACCCAACCGCCCTTGGTGCACCTAGTAGACACTCAAGCGTTCGCAAGTGCCTATCCCGAGACTGAGTTCCGCTCAAGCATTGAAACAACTTTTCTGATGGCACATGTCACAATCTTAAAATTTTCAAAATTAATTAATCTTTTGATATTAAATAATTAATTAATAAATAATAAAATAAAATATTTATTTTATTTTACCAAAAAGAATATATAGGCTATGCCCATATTCAAGCCTATCTAACTATGACTCGTACCACGGCCTGCGACCCGTGCCTGTGAACGTATTGTGTTGAGTCGATAGATCAAACAGATGATGACAAAGTGCGCGTGCACGTGGGTTTTGGATTGAAGGATCGAAGCCAATAGGATCTAGATCATTCCTCTTCAAATACCAATAGTACTCCTTGGGGCCCAAATCTAAGTCTCAAGGTAGGAAGTAATAAACAATTCAAAAGTTTATTATTTTTCCTATATGGGACTAAGTTTAAACTCTGTCATTTTATATTCCAATTTTTTCACTTAATCATCTTTACTTTTGTCATCAATTTCTCATTTATTTGAAAATAATTTTTAACATCCAAATATACCAAACTCATCTACCTGAAGAGTAGAATGTACTCAACTTTTGTCCTGTTAAAAATGAATGGCGGGACCTATATAAATATTTGGTTAAAGATTGATAACAATCATTCTTAACTTATTTCCAACCATCCTCCAAATGAATGAAAATTATCAATAAATATGCAAATGATAATATAAGCACTAAAAAAGACTTCAAGCTGTAAGCTATAGTATCAGAAGAGGTAGATTATGGTTTTGAACGTTCCTTAATAGAATGCAATTGAATTGATTTGACTAATTAGTGAACATGATATCTTGAAATGTTCAACCATTGGTGGAAATCAAGGCAATGGTACCTATAAAATAACTTCCCTAACATATTCAGTTCTCATAGTTGCATTCATTTTGACCATAACAAATCTTGATTTCATTAGTGCTTTAAAAAAATTTAGCTTTAGAAATTCTCATAAAAGCGGCCACACTTCACACTTATATATGTAACCTTCTATTACTAATATCTTGCTATACCCTACTTAGATTTTCCAAGATATATGAATCATTAAAAGTATAACGTATGATATACTCTGCAGTTTAGCAATTTATTATCATAGGAATGGGTAGAAATATTCGTCAAAGTGCTAGTTTGAATCATTCATAATTTAGTTGTCCCATTGAATCAAGATTGTGATCTTTAGTTAGCAAGGTTGGGTTACCACGATGATGATTATAATTAATAGGATTTAAGCTCGTTCCCATTGATAGATGGTATACCTAATCTTTTGGTAATCCTTTAGTAAGAGGATCTGTATGTTATTTTTTGATTTAACCATAATCAATTGAGAGTATACCATTTGAAATCAAATGCTTAATGGTATCATATCTACGATGTATATGTTGAGATTTATCATTATACATACTATTTTGTGCCATTCCAATAGTAAAATGACTATTATAATATATACTAATTGTAGGCATCGACTTAGCCTAACATGAAATGACCTCTAAAAAGTTAAGAATTTATTCTACTTCTTCTCCAGCTTTATCTAAAGCTATAAATTCTGATTCCATTGTTGATCGAGCTATACATGTTTTTTTTTAGGATTTCCAGGACACAGCTGCACCACCAATGATAAAAACATAACCACTTGTGGACTTAGAATCTTTTTCTCCAGCTTTATCTAAAGCTATAAACTGAAGTTACACCATAGATTGAGCTATAAAAGTTTGTTTTGAAGATTTTCAAGACACGACTCTGCCTTCAATATTAAAAACATAACCACTTGTAAACTTAGAACATTTTTGTCAGATATCCAATTTGCATTATTATATCTTCCTAACACAGCTCGATAACTAGAATATTATAATCCATGATTAACGGTGTGTCTTAAATACTTAAAAATCTTTGTTAATGTCTTTCAATGATCATTTCCTTGATTATTTGTAAATCTGCTTAATTTGTTGTCTAAATTTGTTATAACTAGAAAAAATGCAGTTTGTAATTTCCAAGTGGGATATCAACCAACTTCTAAGTCTGATTTTGCATAATGGATTTAATTTCACTATTGACGGCTTCTTTTCAAAATGGAGCTTTTGGAGTGAATATTGCCTCGATAAATGTCCTTGATTCATTTTCTAGTATTTTAGAAAGTTTGGTCCAAATGATTTAGAGTTTTTTGCCCTGTACTGCGTCTTGGATTTCCATCACTTTGATTATTACCATTTGTAGTATCATACGTTCATTTTTGTAAACTAACTTCTTTTCCTTTACTAGGAAAAGTGTCTTCAAAAAATGCAGAATTCCTAGACTCAAATAGTGCTACATATTCTTCATCTCGATCACTACGTATTTATCCATTTTATAAGTTGATTTTCAACCACGTTCTGTATTGTTTAAATAATTCCAAAGCCTCATCTTTCTTTTTAGCAAGTATACATAACAATATCTTGTACATTAATCAATAAAAATAATAAAACACTTTTACCACCCTTAGTTTGTATAAATTTTAAGTCATAAATATCGGTATGAATTAATTTTAAAGGCGTCGTGTTTCTTTCAACTGAATGAAACAGTATTTGGACTAACCTAAATCTACACATATCTTGCATTTATTATTAGTATTGAAATGCATAGAAGGTAATAAACTTAGCCCTTATTTGAGCCCCATTTTGAGAGAAAAAATGTATTTTTTAATAGTGATTTTTGGAGAATGTACAGTTAAAAATGAAAATTTTTTATTCGATTTATGTGTAATATTATTTTATTAGAGAATGTGTGGTTGAAAACGAGTTTTGAAAAAATAATTTTTTGATAAAATGGGGCTCAAACAAGCTATTAGTTTCATTAACTTACGTACATAATTAAATTTCACATGTCCTAATCTATGATGCCACAATTTATATGACTCAAGAATATAAATTGAAAAAGATACTTTATTCATAGAATTGTTTGGTAAAACAGTGAGGACATTCATATTGAAAAGTTCATCACACAAATACCCCTTACCTACATACATATTGTTCTTTGTAAGTGAAAACTTATCAAATACAAAAACTTATTAGAAACCATTCTTGCTAAGTAACGAACTGGACACCAAGTTCTTGTAATGTCAGGCACATGAAGTATATTGTTGATGATAAGTTCTTTGTCAAACGTCATCTTTAACACCACTTTATGTTATCCTTCAACCTTTGAACTTGAAGAGTTTTTCGTGAATTTTTTTTCCATTTACCGGAATATAGGAGAGAACATTGTCTTATCAGTACAAATGTGACGAGTAGCACCTGTGTCCACCCACCATTCCTTAGATTACCAACGTTGTTGCATTTTGAAACAACAGCCAACAAGTTTATATAAGATATTCCATCAGATAACGCATCAGTTTCATTGATATTTGCTTAAGCTTGTTTTTTAGGTGTGCGACATTCATTTGAGCGATATCCTGGTTTTTCACAATTGCAGCAGTTGCCCTCGATCTTCTTTGCACTCATGTTATTACCGTGCTTAGAGAAGTTGCCAGAATACTTTGTTTTCTTAGTCATTGAATTAGTTTCATCCACATTAGCTTTTTCTTGTGAAAGATTGCCTCATATTCTTTTGTCAGACTTCCCGTTCTCTTCTTCAATCCTCAACCGAATAACTTCATTATTCATTTTCTTGCACTTGTGATAATTCATAAAATCTTTCCACATAGAAGGTAGTTTTAAAATAATTGCTGCCACTTGAAAAATTTCGCCGAGAGACATTTTCAACCTGAATATAATGAATAAGGACCTGCAATTCTTGATCCTGACTAATCACCATTTTAGAATCTATCATCTTGTAGTCTAAAAACTTGTCTATAATGAATTTCTTTGTAGATTTTACGACACTATACACATTGTGTAGCGTATTTTCCAGTCCATTTAAGATGTAATTCTTACATAAAAAATAAAAATGTTTCTAAGCATCCATGGCAATCAATAATGCTTTGTTATTCTTCCCTTCTTGTATGGCATAAGCATTTAAAAAATTTAACCAAATTCAAGATTATGAGATATAACAACATTTTCTGTTGCTATCTTTTGAAATCAACTGGTGCAGGAGGCGTCATCAACACCACTGATTGTTTTCGATTTTTTTCCATGTGGAATAGATGTTGGATTAACAGATATTGGGGGAACGACAACTGGAGAAACATCGATCGTACCATTAATAGTAATAAGATAAAACTAAATTCCTAAAAATAAAAGCCAAGAAGGCATAGAAAAGTTAAACTGAAAATAGATTTCAGTTTAATTGAGAAAAATATAATTATAATATATATAAAAAAATATCAAAAGATAGAAAATTTGTCATAAGATTATTAGTAAAACTTTGGTATGGTATTCTTTTATCTATATATATTGACAAGAAAAATTGTACTCGAAACTTACTTTAAATCTGAATGTAAAATATTAGAAATCGGGATAAAAATGACATCGAGGCAAGAGTTGAATTCATTGTACTCAAGACAAATTTGCCCCACACAGGGACAGGCGATGAAATAAAAATCGTTGCCCAAGATACAATGATCTTTCATTGTTATGGTAGCACTTCGAATTACAAGAAACAGTGAACTAGAAGGTGTTTTGTACTATTTTTATTAATGCAGAGATTTATGCTAAATGATATATGAATGCAAGGTAGAATATGGAGGATATGGAAGATGATGACATAATTCTGCAGAACATAAGGGTCTTAGTTATAATAAGTCAAAAGTTGTGTTCGAAAATACACAACTCATGGGTCATGCCTTATCTAAATAGAAATGTCATCTTTCTCTAAAAAATTCACTCAGGCTCCATTTACTGAGACTAACCACCCTTGGTTTCACGGGGTGCCTTTCTTCTTAGCACAGAAAGGGACACCGTGCGGCAGTAGTCTGCTCCGTTAGACTACCTTTCGCCTTTTCTCGATCGTTTCGGGCTGAAAGAAGATTTGATTACAAATTGTTGAAAGCTTAAAACATAATTGAAGAAAACTTGATCATTAATTGCTTGAAAACTAGCAATTACAATTGCTAAAA
>CAIGRN010180752.1:0-21240 GCA_903798345.1 Fraxinus anomala | reverse complement strand
ATAATTGAATAATTGTGGATTTTTTGAAATAGTGAGATGAACCTTTAAAATTTTATGGGCCTTAGTAAACTTAATTTGGTCAATTATTTAAATCGACTCAGCCCCTAATTTTTTTTAAATTTTATTTTATTTTTTTTCATATTTTTATATGTCTATAACTACAATGCCTCAACCTGTCGGGTTCTCGTTTACCAGATTTCCTTTCCAAGCATTCCCACTTGTTGAAATGCAACCTTAATAGAACCTTAATACCCTACAACATTCTGAGAGACGCCTACAATAATGACAATTATGCTTTGTTTTTGACTCTGTGTAGGTGTAGATGGATTGCTCTTCGAAGGAGAGAGAGAACTAATTTAATTTAGAGAAAGAATGGGGCATTCAAGGGCCACAATCCTTGCCTACTTAGCCTTGGATTGGGGTCACTCCTACAACCCTCATCATCTCACCCACTACTCACCTAGTCACCTTACCCTACCACAATCAATCATCATACTCATATGCTAGCACATAGTAAAACAATAAATTTCTTCACGTAAAATAAGTAAAATTTTAAATAAGTAAAAACTATTTATGTATAATATTATTTTATTGATAGAAATAGTTGTTAAAAAATAAAGAAAAATTTTAGGTTTGCGTATAATATTATTTTATTGAAAAATGCGGGGTTAAAAATAAGAGAAATAAGTGTATTTTGAAAATAATGAGAAACAAACAAGAGCTAAATTTAAAATAAATATTTTTCATTTACGAAAGTAAATATGTTAATAATAAAGCATAAACTTACACTTCAATACTTTTATGTCATTCTAATATGATCTAGCGCCAAATGCCAAATTTCAACAATCCATTGTTGTTGCTTAAAATGACGTGACAAGTTTAGATCAACTTAGAATGATTTTAGTATGGTAATTGCTGAAATATAATAAAATAATTGAGTAATTCTTATTGAAAATACTTTGAAGTATATTACAAGAAAATCTTCTAGTACCCTTTTGTGGGGGATCAATGTCCATATTACAGACCTTTATATTAGAGTTGACCATATCACATCAAGCTAGAATTTTGACCTCAATTTCTGTGTATCATTCTGATCGAAGAGTACGATCAAGTCATCATTAGTATATCGTGTAAGACTAGACGTGATAGAATTAAGGTGGATACAGTTGTTGGAGGTCGAACTCGAAATGACCTCACGCTCACCTTAGAAAAAAAAAATTAATGACGGGTTTTATAATACAAACCCAAAGATATAATGCGAGGTCGGACAAATAGATCGTCCACCTATCGTCTTTTAGAAGTCATCATCATTTTTTCAACAATAATTCTATTTGTACATAATTTTGTACAATTTTGTTTACAAAAAAGTCAAGTGGAGGCCCCCTATTGGGGGGCGCCATACTTGGTCTTTTCGTCATTCATTTTGTACAAAATTATGTACAAATAGCACATCTCTTTTTTTCAATACATGCTACAATTGAATTGTCTGTTGGTTTCTTCGACTAACAATTCTTAAGGTTGTGCTCTTATTTCTTACTCTCATTTAGACGATTTCATTTTCAAGAGAACTTTTATTTTTGTTTTCAATCAAGAGAACTACAAGGTAAACCTGTACTTTCTTAAACTTGAATTGAGGCTTAGGGGAGAATGTAAAAAATGGATTTCAATGTATAAACTTAAAAACCAAATTAATGAAATATTCAACAGAAGTGAAGTATTTATAATTATTCAAGAAGGAAATTAATATTAACGGAACAAGGTTGTAGAGCTAGAAAGGATGTCAATCGACCCTTGAATTTTTTAAATAAAGCTTCAATGCTTGCAATTTACTTGAAACTTTTTTTCTTACTAAGCATGTATGACTATCTATTTGTTAAGACTTTTAAAAAGTCAAAAGCAGAGATAAGAAATTAATTTTGAATAATTTATCGAAAAAATTTTGTATGACAAAATGAATTTTTAGAGAAGTTAATCTAAGATAACAAAGCTATTCTATAAAATGTAGAACCCAAAGCAAAAGACAGGTCAAGTTCATCCTAAAATTTGAAGTGTGGCAGCTGTTTTTATTGAAACCCTGTTCTCACCCTTTTTAAATAATTATATTTATAAAATAAACAAATATAACTACATCTTGTGGATCCGTGGCGCAATGGTAGCGCGTCTGACTCCAGATCAGAAGGTTGCGTGTTCGATTCACGTCGGGTTCAATTCCCTGTTGCTTTACTCAGCCTTTTTGTTTTCCTTTTCCTACGTTCTTATCTCCACCGTTGAATGGAATCACATAGTAATTTGCAAGAAAAGGGGAAAATAGCATGACCATGTTCCAATCTTTCACCAAAGTTGTATTTTGGTCCCCATCCTTTTAAAAGGATTGATACAAGTCCAAGACGTGTTCATTTTTGTTGGCACTTGCAATTTTTACAATTTTCTTGAATAATTTTTATTAATTTAGATTCTAAATAATCATCAATTTATGTAGTAATGATGTTACTTTTACATTGTCCAATAAATTTATTCCGTGTTTAGTCCTCATTAAAATTATATATTTTTTCCCTCTTCTTATCATCCACATATTCTCTAATAAAATAATATTACAAATTAGTTAAAAACTTTCTTCTTTTTAATCACACATTAAAAAAAAAAAACTATTCTAACCATTAAAATTTCAAATAAGGGAAAATTGCGGTAACGGTCCCTAATTTATAATTTTCTTGAATAATATTTATTAATTTAGATTCTAAATAATCATCAATTTATGTAGTAATGATGTTACTTTTACATTGTCCAATAAAATTTAATCCGTGTTTAGCACTCATTAAAATTATATTTTTTTTTCTCTATTCTTATCATCCACATATTCTCAAATAAAATAATATTATAAATTAGTTCAAAAAAATTCTTCTTTTTAATCATACATTAAAAAAATATTATTCTAACCATTAAAATTTCAAATAAGGAAAAATTGCAGTAACGATTCCTAACCTTTTTAATTTTTGCATATTTTGCCTCCTTTATTTTGTGTTAGTGGAGGTCACTAATCTTTCATAAACATGCAGCCGATGTCTATCTGGACGGAAATCGTCCACTTTTCCTTTAGTTAACCAAGAAAATGATTTTGACCACATAGCTAATTATTTCAATAAAAGGTATAATGGTAATTTTATCTATTTCCATATAAAAACAATTAAAATAATTAAATAAAAAAAAAAATAATCATCTTCCAAACCCATCCCATCCCATCTAAACCACACCCCCACCCAACACCAAAATTACTCGACCCAGCAGCAGCAATTGCAACTCCAGCAGCAACAATTGAAAAATAAACAAATGAATTACTCTCTTAGACATTTGCTGCATAAGTAGAACCAATTCTCAAGTTTTCTTGGTCCGAGCTTTCTCAAAGGCCTTAGCTGTCGTCATCGTCGTTGTGGACTGGTTGTTAGACCACGAAGCAACCGCCACCTAAGGAGCGCTCATGTTGTTGCAGTTTCTCCAAGCTCTGGTGCTCAATTGCCACACAAAATTTGAAGGAAATTTTGGAAATCAAATAAAAAATGCCTTGTCATTTATAGCGAAAATGGCAGTCGCAAATTGAACTCGAGAATGTTGGATGGTCAGAATTTGATTTATTTTTATATACATACTGGAGTATCATGCCGTTGCAGTTGGAGGTGGTAATGGTGGCTTTGATTTTGAGGCGAGGTGGTGGCGGCGGCTTCAATTTTGATTTTGATTTCTCATTTGAGTTTCATTTGATAGTGAAAAAGAGGGTAGCAAAGATTGTGGATTCAACGGCAGTGGGCGGATTTGGGTGGCCATGGGTAGCCATGGTTGGTTTTGGGGTAGGGGTAGAGGTTTGGATGTAATTGTAGAAGAAGATGATTTTTTATTTTTATATAGAAAGAGATAAAATTACCATTTTAATTTTATAGAAATAACTAATAATGTGGTTTAAATCATTTTTTTTGCCAACTAACGAAAAAATGTACGATTTTCGTTCATATGAACCCCAGCTGCACATTTATGAAAGATTATGGTAAAGTCTATAAAAATTGAAAATGTTTGGAACCGCTTCTGGAATTTTCCCTTCAAATAATGGGGGCCAAACGAGAACTTAACTACATTTAGTCCTTATTTGTCTCTCGTTCTTTTAAGTTATTTTTTTCGCATATTCATTTTCAATCACATTTGTACAATAAAATATTTTATATGTAAATAATTTTTTTTTAAATTTTTTAACTACATTGTCCCCCCAAAAAATGACTATTTAAGACAATATTTAAAAAAAAAAAAAAAAAGCCACGAAATTGGGGCTTATATTCATTGAATAATGTGATAATCATTGTCATTATTAATGTCACACATAGAACAATGAAAANAAAAAAAAAAAAAAAAGCCACGAAATTGGGGCTTATATTCATTGAATAATGTGATAATCATTGTCATTATTAATGTCACACATAGAACAATGAAAAAGTCTTAATGTACACTCCTCTCATCAAGGAGTGTGGGGTCCGTAATTTTTTAAATTGCGGGCCCCCTACCATTGTGAGAGGAGTATCATGCATGATATACATCAAGAGTGTATATCAAACATGCTAGAACAATAATCATATAAATTATTTAGAAGAATAACATTACTTTTGACAAGTTCCGTATGCTGTACCAGTGTGTTGCAAAAAAAAAAAAAAAAAATTTGGACTAAATCTCGAATTTTTAAAAATTAGAGACTAAAATGAAACTCTTATGAACGCTTGGGGATCTAAGCAGATATTTCCCCAGAGCGAAATGTACGGCGGCTCAGCTACCTACTCTTTGCTCCTCCTCCCCGAAAGGGCTGCTCTGCTTTGCCTCTCAAACAACCCTGTCAACCCACCACCACTTCCACCACCGCATTACTACATTCCCAAAATGACCTTGAACTTCTTGACATTCCCATCTAACTCCCTGCGTCTCTCCCCCACATCCAAATTCACCCTCATTTCTTCATCAAATCATACTTCCACTCAACGACCACGTCCACGTCCACGTCCACCTCCAAGAACCATACCCGTTTCCATGTGCCTCTCAACCCGACCCAAGAATAATTCAGGCCCGAAAAGGACCCAGAAAAGGAACTTTTCATCTTCCTAAGCAGAGGAGCTGGTTCGTTCAGTCTTGAGAAATTTCAGAGAGAAAAAACCATTGGTGACTACTCTCGATAAGTACGCCAAGTTTTTGAGAACTGAGCATTGTTTTATGCTCTTTGAATAGCTTGGGAAGAATGAAAAAATGGCTGCAGTGTCTTGAGGTTTGGCCCCTTGTCAAAGATTTCTTTCTTTCTCTTTTTTTTTTCTTTTTTGCATCATTTTCTTCTTGTTCATACATTTAGTAAACTTCTTGTGCTATCTGTTTTAGTTATCTAGGTATGTTAGGGATTGCATCTTTAGTACTTTTCGTTGATTTTAGCAATTTAAATGGAAATTTGAACTTTGCCCTTTTTGCACTTTTATTTGCCCGGAGCCATGCCCTCTACAGACCCTAAATTTTAGTGTCATTCTTTTGACAAGGCCTACTGTATTGAAATGTATTCAGAGAACACCCAATGTGATTTCTAGAAGGGGGCGAGGAACGCCCTTGTTGTAAATTTTATGTGTACAAATATTCGTAGTTGATTTTTGTTGGAATATATGCAAGTTGCATCTCCAGCTCACAGAGAAACTGAGGATGGTATAACAGTTGCTGCATCTTTGTTCTCTTCTCCAAGTTCAAGATGTTCCATCTTGAGGGGGGTGTTGGAATATATGCAAGTTGCATCTCCAGCTCAGCTCCTGCAGGTTCACGTTTTCATTCCATCCTTTTCTAGATCCTTCTTCCAGCTGTTAGTTTGTTAGATAAATTGTTAAAATTTACTCTATAAATAGAGCAATGTATTTCCATTATCACTTGAGCTTGATGATTAATAAAGTGTTCTTCTTCTCAAGTTCCTTCAATATGTTTTCATATTGAATCTATCATTTAAATATGATAAGGAACTTGAGAAGAAGAACATTTATTAATCATCAAGCTCAAGTGATAATGGAAATACATTGCTCTATTTATAGAGTAAATTCTAACAATCTATCTAACAAACCAACAGCTGGAAGAAGGATCTAGAAGAGGCTGGAATGAAAACATGAACTTGTAACTCACAGGAGCTGAGCTGGAGATGCAACTTGCATATATTCCAACAATTTTATCATTTTACCGATGCAGATTATCTTTCTTATAGAGTTTATAGACCTCATTCTAGTTTTACTAAGATAAAACTCTGATATCTCAAGCTCTGTCTTTGTAATTTCATCCATGACAGAATAATATGCATTTTTTCATAGGTCTTTTCAAGTGCATATCCTAATTGGTTCCTGGCGAATTTTATTGTGGTGTCTGTTTTTAGGGGATGAGGTGAATTTTATTCATGTACCTGAGCACAAGCAATTTTGCTATACTCTTGTCAATGTGAGTGCCTGTGGATATGTGGTGGTTTGCTGCATGCGACTATGCGAGTGTGCTTGATAGAAGATGAAAAATTTTGTTATTAAATGTCATGGAGTTTTACTAAGAAATATATTGGTACTGCTACCTTAATCACATAGATATAATTCTAATATAAATGCAAATCTGAGATGCTATCTATATCAGGTGTCATCTGCTCATTTTAGCCTACCCTATCCCATCTAGCTTTAATTTCAAAAAAATTACATTCCAGGTACTATGTTAATATGTAACCGTGCATTACTATATACATAAGAGTTGATATCCTGTAAAATCTCCGAGTTGTTGCTATGAGACAGTATTTAAGTAATTACCAGAGGTCAACTATGCAACAAATATAGCCAGAGTTCAACTTTCCTTTGAAAATGCATTGTCGTATTCACTTAAATGTTAATTGAAATTCATGCAGAGGTACTCATATGTGACTTAGAAATAGAAAACATAGGAAAAACATCAACTGTATGGATAGCTCCTGTATTGGAAAAGCTAGATAGAAGAGTATAGGTAGCGTTACCTATCCCATTTTCTGCGGTTAAACTTTCCGAAGTTTTTCTCTATTTTCTCATTGTCAAACTAGCTTATAATTTAAATGAACGTGTGAAATAAGTAAAAGAAAAATATGAAGCACCCACTATGTTTGTAGATGCAAAATAATCACCATGGGCAAGTAAAAGAAGAGAGCGACTATAGAAGAATATACAAGAAACTGTTATAAAAAAGAAAAAGAACTATGGGTTAGGAATTATATTTTCACCAAGTAGGTAGTATAATCAGAAGTTTTATTCAAATGAAAAATCACCAGGGGTGGGGGAGTTATATACTCATCTATAAAAATAAAAATAAAAAAATGGAAAAGAAATAATTGAAAGGCGGTTCATTACCTCAGACTAATACTTGCCTTGTAGTTTCTTGCATAGAAGTAATAGCTGCTCTTTTAATTTATGTGGCTGTTGTTGCCTCGATGACTGATGGTGGGTCATGGCTTAGTAGTACGCGCTGAGGGGAAATAAGTTACTGGACAAAAATGTTTAGGGGTGGTAAAGCAAATTCTGAGGCATCTTAGTCTCGGTTAACTCAGAAATCTAAGGTAGGAAGGCACCACCCCATCTTGTGTCCTTTGTTACTATGCAGTGAGCTCCATTAACTTTAGAATTTTGTTCTCATTAACAAAATGAAGGCATTCTTTACTTATATCTCTAACATTCAGGTGTTAAGATGGATGCAAAAATAACAGTTTTACATAGCGGATAATGGGGTTTATTCTAAGTTGATATCAGTTATGGGAAAAAAGGGGCAAAATCGGATGGTCATTTGGCTTTTTTTCTTTTTTTTTCTTAGATGCGTAATAGTATTAGTGGCTGTAGGGCTGATACATCGGTCTACAATGCACTTATCACTGCCCACCTTCACTCCAGGGATAAATCCAAGGCGCTGGCCAAGAGCGTTGTAAACCCAATGTTGTAACGTGTAACATTCTTTTGTAAGCTTTTGCTCAGTTAAAAAATGTTGATCAAGTTAATGTTTTGTTTAAAGATCTTGATGAGAGCATTGTGACCCTGGATATATTCACATTTAACAGTGTGATGGATGCCTAGGGAAAAAATGGGATGATCAGGGAAATGGAGTCTGTGCTTTCTACGATGAAGAGCAATCAGTTGAATCCAGACATCATCTCATTTAATTTGTTGATCGATTCCTATGGAAGGAAGCAGGAATTTGAAAAGATGAAACATGTGTTCAAGAGCTTACTGCGTTCTAAACACAAACCAACACTTCCTACATTCAATTCCATGATCACAAACTATGGCAAAGCATGTCTCAGGGAGAAAGTGGAGTTAGCTTTTCAGAAAATGACTAATATGAGATACAAACCAAACTTCATCACGTATGAGTGTCTTATTACGATGTATGGATACTGTGACTGTGTTTCACAAGCAAGAGAGATATTTGAGCAGGTGGTTGAATCTGAGGAGAGACACTGAATGCGATGCTTGATGTCTATTGCATGGATGGCTTGCCTATGGAAGCCGACATTCTTTTTGAAAGTTCTTCAAGACTGTTTACCATTGATTCCTCTACTTACAAACTTCTTTACAAAGCCTACACTAAAGCTGACATGAAGGAGCTACTAGAGAAATTGTTGACGTGTATGGACAGAGATGGCATTATACCAAACAAAAGATTCTTGGACTGAGATGGCATTATCCCAAACAAAAGATTCTTTCTCGATGCTTTGAGAGGCATTGGGTCTTCAGGTGCAAGCCAAAAGTCAACCAGAAAGATGGATGGTTCAAGCAGACAGACAGTCTCTGCAAAGGCATAGGTGGACGAATACTAATTCGGTGCACTCTTCTATCCATCTGTGACTATGCTGAGGTCCTAGAAGAGCTTGTCTTGTGAAAGGCACTCTTGGTTCTTACAGACTACTTGCACAATTTGGTTCCCAATCCTTATGGTATGTATATACTTTCTACTTTTATCCAAGTGATCTGTCATCATTAAAGCCACAGTACTTGACGTGTATTTGTGTAGGATGAAAAGTAACTTTTAACTCCAACTTAAAATTTCCGATTTTCCTAATGTATTGGAGGAAAGGTGTTCCCTTCCAACATTCCTTCTTCCACTTTATTTTCAAAAATAAAGAAGAACAAAAATCTTCTTTCCTCCTCTTTGTTATTTAGATTTTCAAAAGAATCCTTTTTGTTGGTTTCAAGAATCCCGTCATTCTCTTAAGTTACTTGGGGTTTCTTGGTAATCATAGTGGAGTGTACATATAGGTCACAAACTCTTGATTCTAAAATAATACAAGTCATACGAATTGGAAGTCAACTTCTACAAAGAATGTCAAGAAGGAAAGTCTTTTGAGAAGTTATTTGAATGGCTCAGAAATCAGCATAAATAATATCAGAATTTTGTTGAGATGTAACTAACTTGAATATCCCATTTTCACCTCAATAAAAAGTAATTGGTTTATCTTGTGTGTTTACTATAACTTAAAGACATTTCAGAAATACTAATATATGGTCTTGCTCTTGCTGTATTGTGAAGATTAGATGATTTCAGAAATAAGAAATTGGAGCTTCATTTTTCCCTCGATAAAAAGTCTCTCTTGATATTATTGTTTAACCTGATTCAGAAGCTTGTAACAAAAATGACAATGAGAAGCCAATCTTCCAGCTTATGATCATCTGTCATTCTTACACAAAAGAAATTTCTTGCAATTAGGTTGTCAATGTCTCAGAGTTCATTAATATCTGCCATGATTAACATCCTTTTGAATTGAATCTGAAAATAATTAAATTTGACAACTTAAAATTCTTAATGAGATACTTGAGATACTTGTGTTTTACGTTCTTGAGCAGAATTATAAAAACTAAATTTTGGTTTAGCTTTCTTCAAATTGGATTTTTTAGTTTTTGAATTTCTAACTCTTGAAATAAAACTGATTAAAACTAAATTCATTCATTTTAACATCAATTAATTTGTGTTGACATTATGAGTAAGAGTCATGTTTAGTACATTCTTTCACATATAGGTGGGAATGCATGAACTCACTTATTGACGAAGAGATATTTCATAAATAGGGTAGAGTTATAGGCTTTATAGTAGATATCTTTGGCACATTCCATATAGAATACATCTGATATTGACATAGAAAGCCTTCTAACATGAAAACGTAAATCTCATGGTGAATTTAATGATTTGAGATGTGGTTGAAACTAGTGTAGTTAAAATTGAACATGAGAGGACTTGAAGTTCATTTATCAGATATATCAAACACTAAAGAGGCATGGTCATGGGTTTTATGACTTGTAATTACACGAATGAAGGTGGTGTAATTGAGGATAAATTAAGGAATGACATGTTCTTGGTTAAACAAGTGAGAAGAGGAAGGTTAGAGCAAAATTAATATGTCATGTTGCTTTAATCTTCCAGTAGAATGGAATTGAACCAAATGCATATAAGGATTCATGTACTTGACACCGGCTTAGCCCTTGGCTATTGACTCATCCCCTTGCCTACAATCCTTTGGTCTATGGATGCCTTACCTAAGAAGTAAGACCTAGGGGTATACTATTAGTTAACATGTAATACTTCTCTCTCTCTCTCTCTCTCTCTCTCTCTCCTTGCTTTCGCTAAGGAAACTCCCTTAAGCATGGCTCTAAGGGCTCTACCTAGCCGACCTCAAATTTATTGGAAGGAGAGCCTCTGTTTGAACCCCATTTAATGGAAAATTGATTTTGTAATAGTGATTTTTTTGGAGAATGTGGTCAAAAGGTAGAGAAAATTTTTGGATTTACGTGTAAACTTATTTTGCTACTGTTTGACGGCCATTATTTTGAAAAAAAAATGATGTTTTGAATAGTGATTTTTTGGAGAATGTATGGTTAAAAATTAGGAAAATTTTTTGGGTTTACATGCAAAATATTTTATTGTGTAAATGTGGTTAAAAATGAGTGAGAATTAAAGAGTTTTGAAATAATGGTTGTCAAACATGGGCTTCTTTGGGAGAATGTGTGTTTGAAAATGAGTTTGGGAAAAATGATTTTTTTATAAAATGAGGCTTAAATAGGGCTTAGTTTGTTTTTGTTTATTATTATTATTATTATTATTATTATTATTATTATTATTATTATGTCAACTCAAGCCTGTACTTATTTGTGCCTATTCCATTTTGATGAGTTTCCTTGGTTCTCTTGCCACAGGTACAATTACAAATTTTCGAGAACACACGTATGAATGTTTTCAGGCTAATTCAAAGAAGAATCTTTAAAGTTTAAATGATTAAAAATGCTGTAGAGGTGGTATCTTAGAACATACTTTAGCACGCGTAACATAGATATGTTTTATGCTGTCACGCTAATGTTCCTCGTGCTCTAATCTTCTCTTTTATACTAGCTTTTGATTGTAGTATTCTTTTACTTGTCCACGACGATATTGATACCTTCATTTCCTTTGGTATGGCATTTGAAGTGTCCCATTTTCTTTCACGCATATTGGTTATTTTTGCTTTCTTGTTCTATTGACTTAAAAATTTAACAGACATTTTGCTCTTTTGTGCTGGAGAACAGATCTTACTGGAACACATGCTGAGCATCTTCTGTCGAAAACTAGATGGAGGCCTAAAAATCACACCTAGACGTGTACGTAATTATATATGTATTTTTCAAGTGTTATGTCGTTTTGCTTTGTCTTTCTAATTTGTGAGGATAAATATAATCCTTATTTTTGTTTAATTATTATTGCAGGAATGTAGAAAATTGATTCCTCGACACTTAGCAGGTTTTGGTATCCCGACTGAAAATTGTTAATTTTATATTATCATGTCTAATCATATTCAGTATTGTCGAATATACCCGTGGTCATTTATTTTGACTGATATTACAGGTGATATGCACACATATTTATGTACTTTTACCCCTTGAAAAACTTGCTATCTTAAAGCATTTACAGATATACAACATTCCAAATACGAAGACAAAACCCATTTGCAAATTCTATTAATAGCCCCCTAATCAAATTTACAAACTACCAATGCTAGAAAGCTCGAAAAAATGACATCAGCTCATATAGTGTTCCATATGATACTTCACTGAACATAAATGAGATGTAAACTTAGACGATGACGAACTGACTGCAAGGGGTTTCGGCGACAAGTTCATATTGGGTACATAATGGGATGAGACTGATTTGTTAATATTGAAAGTCTTGTTTGATCTTCTTTACCAAACATGATATAAGATGTGTATCAAGATTGTGTGTCATTAAGCAGGTTCACGAGGACGGGATGCCCAAAGTGAACTTAAAGCTCGAAGACGTTGAAAGTACTCTCCCAAGGCGAGGAGGCCTCGAGCAGTTTGGTGGATGTTAAGAATGCGAGAAATCTGCTGCAGGGTTTCTCGACGAAGATGATCTGCCTATTTACGGGAACATCATAACCAAAATAATAAGAATTATCATTTGTTACAATTAGATTGATTCATGCTACAACAATCTCCAAAGGAAAGGATAAATTATGGTGAAAATCATAATAATTCACTAAAAGCTTTATAAATTGTCACTATCTAAGGGATCATATTAGTTTGGCAAGATTTTGAGTTAACTCAAACAAACAAGATTTCTATTGCTAGTGCATTCTGAGAGGTTTTTGAAAGAGTGGTCATTCATTATTCTGAGTTAAGAAGCAAGCAAAATGTACCTGAATCACAAATCTCACCAGAGGTTCTAACTTCTCCATCGCAGCGGCAAGCTGCGGGAGGTAGTTTCCTTCACCCAGTTGACCACCGCATACAGTTTCCACGATAATTTGGTGGAGTTTATCCATTCCCTGTGATAACGCGTCTTCTGCTTGCTGACATGACTGTCTAAGGTTTCTAACCTCCAATTGTTGTTCATCTGATAAGGGTTCTAGATGTGGTAAGAGAACCTGTCGACAAATATAAAGTTATTGCCGACTACTGCCTCGTTTACAAGAGAATGGAAAGAGAATCTTGGACATAAGTCAACTTCTGAGGATAGAATCAAAGCACGAACAAAAGACACACCCAGTCTTGGTTCGAGGCAGAAAACCAGGGTGCTTGTTAGAGCCAAATGAAGTTTGTTTAAGCACATTGTCTACCCATAAATGTCACGTGAGAGTTACGTCCACTTTTTGCTGCAGCAGACTAAGGAGATTATCAGGTTTTCTTTCTCATACCTATCTGTCTAATTTAGCAAAAAATGGGAACTCTCAGATTCCTGTAGGTGTAGAAAACTAGGATGACCTAATAAGAAAAGAAAAAACTCGCATCTGCACATATAATTAGGCTCCACAGAGTTCAATGCATTTCTTAAGCTCTTAAACTATTCAGATCTCAAAAGTATGCCTTTTTGTTTCATAGAAATGAAGCACAAAATTTATGGATGACAATCTGAAATGAAGTACGCATGACAACGACATCACCTTTAGAAGCTCTGATGGTCGAAAACCCCCAATCCATGAGAAATAACGTTCAGCTGATGTTTTCCACATGCCGGACATAAGATAGAATACATCAGCCTTCGCAGCCGCTGCTTTCATATTGAAGAGGTCCAAATAGTGCCTCATGCCACTATTGACAAAAAATTGCAATTCCATAACCCCGTTGCTAGACTGCAAAGCTTTCCTCAATTCAACCACTTGTCTATTTTGTTCTTCCACCCATTGGCCATACGCCATTTCAAATGTAGCAATACCTCCACATTCAAACAAATAATGTTAGTTTCAGACACGCTGCTGTTCTATCAGAATTATAATGCTTGGCATTCGTAGCTTGGAAGATATCTATAACTATCAACAGTCGCCAGAAACGAAGAATCTGGTGGACACAAATCATAGCACCTCATTTCGAAAACACTTAAGCATAGAACAAGCTATTATATGTTCAAATGATCTCCTTATGGAAAATCTTATTGGATCGACCGTTTGGCCTCGTGAAAAAGTTACTAGCTACTCTTGTCAGGAAACAAACTAAGAGACTCACCAAGTTTATGCACTAATTTTGACCTTACTCTATCTCAGGATATTAGCAAATTTTGGCTGAGCTTAGAAAAAATGGAAGAAGTACTTGAATGAAAGTAAGTTTTTGAACTAATAGTTAAGGAAAAGTATTTACTTTTTGAGTAGTTTTCACTCTTTTTCAGGATTAGCAGAAATCGACAGATAACTACTGCATATGAGCAAGAATACCTGGGTTCGTAGTTCCAGAGTAACCTTGCAGGCTATAATCTAATTCACCTCCCATGTGTAGCCCCTGCAGCAAAAACTTTCGGTTAGACGTCTTTTCCCTATAAGAAAGGGGATCAATATTCACAAAAATGGATTTGTAAACAGAAAAACAAATAATGTGAAAATATTTATTTTACCTGTAGTCTAGCCCGTTGAAGCTCTTGTGTCACTTCAATCAGTCTCAGTTTACTACTTTCTAACTTCTGAACATAGGCCTTCAAAACAAAATTCATTTCACATCAGCAATTTACAATGTAAAGAGGAAAAAACGATATATAAACCGAGTTACAAAAATCCATTGTAAATGTCATTCTGTTACATCATTTAGCTGTTACAGAAGGCTTTAATTCGTTCTCCGGCACATATAAGTATTTACTTCGGTGATAACCTTTCGTACCTTCTTCCGCAGACGACTTTTTCTGGCAGCCTCACGGTTCTGTGCCAGTCGTCTCAGAACCTGTAAACCAAACTCCAATTAAGTCACTAGCATTGAACATAACTATTTCTTAAAGTACTTAGGAATTCAAATGCTGAAAGAGAGAGTAACTAATCTCTAAAATATGATACAAGAAAGTCAATCATCAGATCAAGGCCTTGTTTATGCCTGAGAAGGGGTGTGATGAAGACTAAATTTGAATAAATGTAAGTGCCGCCTCTCTAAAAGCTCAAGTTTTTTATGAGGTGGTTCAATAATTACTACAACATAGTTCTTTATAAATGTTTATAAACAACCAGAATATTAGTCTTATTCAAGCTTGCAAAGAACAAATTGTATATTTGAGAAGAAGTATGATAACACAATGTCTTCACCTTATCAACTGGTCTACTTGCTACATGATCATATTTATTGGAAGGTCCTACTGTTCCATCTGAAGTGTCCTGTGGCTAAACATGTAGAACAAAATGGCAGTTAGCATGTAGGAGCCTAACATCGTTGAAGACTATACATAAATATATCACCGTGCCACCTTCTAATAGCTTAAGCTTATAGGAAATGTAGATAAACTCGGTATCAAAGTATGTGCAAGGAGACTTTCCTGTGTTCAAGTCTCACTACCACCCATAACTCTGTCCTGCACATGAGGGGGCGTGTAATTTATCCCCACTCCATTAACTTAAGCTTTTAGATGAAGTGGTTGAACAAATACAATGTGCATGAGTAGTAATTACAATAAATTGCATCTGATTGTCTAGTTTCTCCCAACCTCAAGAATCATTGATGGAGATGAGACCGAATAGTTATTTTCTTTGAAATCCCCTCACACGCAGACCGTCTCGTATATACCGATCCTTCTGGAGGGAACAAACTGAGTGGATGTAGAGTTCATTTCGTTCCACTGTATATTGAGAGAACAAAATGAGAGCTACCTCTATTTGACAAGTAAGTCAAAACAAGAAATATAAGTTAATTCAATAGTGAAATCAAATAAAATCTTGACTTTATTTGCCTTAGAAATGCAAAGGAGAAGAAGAATAGTATCCACAAAAATTATGTCAAAACATATGTTTTTTCAGAAACTTTACATATTTTTCACTTGTTAATATGTTCCTTCCTCCTAATTTAGTTTAACTTAGCTGACACGCTGCTCGAGTAATTTATTGTTTCACTGAGGGAACTGAAAAATGTCTCGGTGAATTCATTCTCATAGAGCAAGGTCTTCGGGAATCTATAATAGGAGCATAGTCTTTTATATCAAAGCTATAAAAATCAAACTTGACCAAAATTGAAACAAAACTTGCCATTCAACATTCAAAATCAGCATTTACAGATAAAGATTTCTAGTCCTCCCATCCTAGAGCTGGAAAAAGAGATTCTTAAGAGAAACCAGACTCATACCATAACACCTCGACTCAAGAGTTCAATGGCTTTTTCGGTAAGGTGAATTATGAAGTACTTCAGAGTCTGAAAGAAAGAAAAAGCTAAAATATTATCTATAACACTCTGTCCTATTCAGCCTACATAGCGTACATACTCTAACTCTAACGGTCTTTCCAAAAGCACACGTGAATCAAAACTTCGCTCCAATACAGACGGAAGAAATGAAATTCATGAAGAATTTTAAACACCTCTGATCTGATCAATCATTTTGAAATCATTTATTTCAAACTCCCCAAGAGAATCTGATCCTCCTATTGACACTTATGTCTACTGGAAATGACAAATTTGAACAGCCAAATACACTTCTATTTGATCTATTACGCAAAAATGAAAATAGGCAATATATATGAAATAAGAACAAGATCACAAGATTTACGTGGAAATCAAAAATAGAAAAAACCATGGACAGAGGAGAAAAAATTCACCGTATCAAATATGAGTACAAAAGGTGTGACTACTCCGAATATATACAATACAATGAAATCCTAATATATAATGGAATCTTAAAAGAACAGATAGAATTCGGATCGCCATACTCTAACAGGATTTTGAAGATATCAAAGTAGGAGGAAACATACAAATTAAGAAACATACACGAAATACATAAGCATAAAGACATAGACACAGAGACTTATATACATCAAGTGTGTGCACAGATATATAGAGCATGTAATAAATGGCTTTATTACCAGGTTCTTCAAACAGCTTCAAGATTAGAGCACCTGCATACTAATTTCACATCTAGCTAAAATAGGAAAATCATAATAAACATTTAAGGGCTTAGACTACTACTCCTTTTGAGAAGGCTAATCCCCGAGGCTCAGTACAGTATCATAGTCCAAAAAGCTCATGACAAACGTTTGGATTCTGAGACTGAGGGTCTCAAGAGATTCACCGTCTTGTGGGGCATAGTAAGTGTAAAATAATACGAAAACAATAATCAGATTGGGTTAATCTTAACGATGTTGGAACCCAAGGCTCGATACAAAGGAATCTTGGAATCAGTAAAATTAGAAATAAGTTTAAAAAAGAGAAGAATTATAACAAATCTTTCATGTGTATCATTTTAATCGCCAACACTTTCTTGAAAACCATAGAAGAAGAGAATTAGAGGGAGAAGAAATGACCTTTAAACTAGAATAGAAGAAGATCCCACTTCAAGAACAAGCTTTCGCCTTTCCACTAGCACTCCAAAAAAGAAACCCAAAGTAGACTACTATTTCAAAACCATATTCCAAAAGTAGGTTTTTGCATTAAAGAAGAAGAAGATTCGAATATGATTGTGAAAGCAACATCTTTTTCCAATATTATTTTTCGATTTAAATAAGAATTAAAATTTAATATATGCATGCATATATTATACAAACATCTGAGTGTGGGTGAGGATCTGTGTATGTGTGAAAAGATAATCGCAATTTGTAGCGTGAAAAGGTGCAGTTAAAAGTAGACAAGAACGGTGTTTGTCATATTTCCACTTACAAACAAGGAGCTAGAAAACAGTGTTGTGTGTTTTACGTGTACTTAGAATATGCGAAACAGGTCACCTCACGACACTTTTCTCACTTGTTCCTCGACTTTAAAAACCCCAGCCCCACCCGGTCTCATCTAAAATTTCAAGAGAGAATAATAGAGTCTATTTATTTAAATATCGGGTTCAACATAGTTCGTTATATATAGAATGAATTTATTTTTGTCAAATGTTTGACGTGCGTATAATTTTAATAAGTGAGTAGCAAAAAAATTTAGAATAAAACTATTTGTACAATTTTTGTTGATAATCCATATGTAGTCAAGACTTGCGCTGTTGATTTAAAAAACAATTTTCAAAATAGATAATATGCCAACTCATGATTGTCAACCATAGTTGTACATTAGCATAACTCAAAAATTTAAACTCGAGATTTTGATTTCATAATAATTGTCTTATCTAAAATCTTAAGATGTCGGATAAATAATTTGTTTAAATCTTGTTTTCGACATATCCCACTACTCCAACTTGAAAAAAAAGTTTGATTTGACAAAAATAAGAAAGAAGAAAATCTATTCTTAGAAGTACATATAAGCTTTTTACATGTTAATTAATCAATTTATATAATTTAAAAGAATAATGTTGACATAACTCCTGTTTGATCCACATTATTTGTTTTCTCATTATTCTACTCATTTTCAATAACACATTTTTCAATAAAATAATATTTTCCATCACATCAATAATTTTTCCTTCTTTTTTAACCACATCTTCCCTATCACATAAAAAAAAATAATATTCTTAGTTACAAAATGTGCACCGGCATAATAATAAACTGCATAATTTTTTGAGAAATGTTAAATAACAAATGAGAGAGAGAGAGAGACGACTTGCAATGACCAATTTATTTTAGCCCTTGTTTGACACACATTTTTTTAAAATTCATTTTCAATCACACATTTTTCAATAAAATAATATTTTTCATCGTATTAATAACTTTTCCTTACTTTTTAACCATATATTTTTCATCATATCATTATTTAAAATACATTCTTTCCTTAATAATATACATCAAACACTCTTTACATAAGCAGAAAAGAAAGGTAAAAAAAGTATTTAATTAATTTACTCCCAATTGAATATAAATCAGTTTAACAATATTGGCCTGGCCGGTCAATTCAACCGGTTGAACCGGGAACCGAATTCAAAACCGGGGCCAATCATGCTAGCCTGGTTAATTGACTAGCAAAAAAATCTCTCAAAACCCATCGAACCCGGGAATCGGATTCAAAATCAGGCCAATCATGCCTGGTTAATTGACTAGCACAAAAATCACTCAAAACCCATCGGTTTAATCGTGACCCGATGGCAATTTTACTAATTTTTAATTTAAAAATTTTTAACTTTTTTAATGGCCCTCATACACTATAATTATCAAAACCCGTAGATGAATTTTGGATGACATGCTCATTTCATAGATGTATTTCTCAAAAATAATTTAATAAACTTTCAATGTGAAATAGTGATATTATAGATGTACTTCTTTCAAGTGTTTTCATAAACTTTCAATGCGGGATAGTTGTATAGGAAAGAAAGGTTAAAATGCTCATCAAAATCATTTTGCAAGCCAAATTTATGATTTTGAATCCCAAATAACTAAATTGTAATATCCACTTTCATCTTTTCGTTTATTTAATTGTCAAATTTAACTTAAATTATACTTGATAATGAATCTCATTAACAAACATAGATTTAATTTGAATTATTATATGAAAAATAAAAAAATTAGAGTGTGTTTGATTGACATGAAAAATATCTCTTAGAACAGAAAATGTTTTTCTTGTTTTGAGGAAAATAAAAACGTACCCATCCACAAAGAAAATGTTTTCCTTAAAAAAAAGAAAAATTATGTATATTTTTTAAAGTTGGAAAATATTTTCAATAGAAAAAAATAACAATTAAACACTCTAAAGTGGGAATTTTAATAGAAAACTGATACTTTTCATAGAAAATAAATGCAATTAAACACGCCCTTATTAATTTCATGGTATTTATCGTTTGTGTGTATTTATTTATTTATTGTATCCGGTTCAATCCCGGTTTGACCACGGTTGAATCTTTTGACCCTTCACCCTTCACCTTTTTTCAAGTCGATGCCATGATCTGTTTTCAAAACATTGATATAAATATTAAATTGTTGATATATTTTAAAATGTTTGTATTTGATTGGGACGTTTGTTGGGTTTATTGAGGATGACCCACAATTCATATTCAATAGTCTCTACTACTTCAAAAACAAATTGCTCAACATTTTATGCAAGTTTTCGTTTGCTTTAATGCTTGATATACACAAGAATACTGTTTTGATTCCATTTTTAAAAGAAATGATTAGTTTGTCTCTCATATAAAAATCTTGTAGTTATTAAGGTAATTTAAGACAAATAATATATATTGCACTATACATACAATTAAATTTTAAGTGTGACGAGATATGAAAAAAATCAAGAAGCACCTCATTCATATAGTACCATGAAAGCTATTTCACTTAATTTATTCAATACAAACAAAGGCTCTTCTTCGATGGTCTTCGTGTGCTTGACCTAGTCTCTATCGAAACTAGGGTTTTTTTAAATTATTATTATTTAACGAAGTACATTTTTGGAATGTTAGACTATGTATAGCAAAATAAGTTACAATCTTATCCATTTTCTCCTAATATTTATCGTAGAAGAGTTTGTACTTTTTTTTTTAAAACAAAATTAACATTTTAAGATGAAATCCTAGAACGCAATACAGTATCAGAGCTTAGATTCCATCTTGCGGTCAAGATTAGTTATAATTACTTTCATGCATACATACATGGGTGAGATATATGCATATTTACAAGAATGTTTTGTATATAAACAATCTTGATGTGAAGAAAGAAGTCCAATCAACTCATTAATTGTAGAATGTACAGAATTATCCACTCTAAAAGAAAAGATAAAGGAGGATAAGATTAATTATGATAACTAAATTAGGTCATGTTGGTGCTGGAACAATTGGTTGGTTCTGAAAGTGATTTTCTTTTTCATATTCTATATTTTTGAATGAATGAATATATACGTCACCCAACATTTGCCTTTTTTTCCCATTTGTGGTGCAAGTCATTTCAACTAGTGCACTTTGTAAAGTGCATGTACCACTAAGGGTGGTTAATGTGGCATCAAAATGACAAGATTCATATACCCAAGATCTCGAGAATCTAGAATCTCCTCAACCAACCCACCTTGGACATAAGAAGGGTAACCTAAAGTTATACGTCTTTTTAGCATGATTAATAATATGGATTAAATCAAATTGAGAACTATTAATATAATATTATACACTCAACGTGTCAAGTTGTGGAGCTTTATTCAATATTTCACACTTGTAATTTCGATTTTGTCTATTTTTTTTTTTTATAAATAGGGAGCTGTTATTAGTTTTTAATGTATCATTACAAAATGAGAAAGATTAGAGAAAAATGGTGCGAGATTTTTCTGTTGTAGTTTTTTTTTTCCCATGAATTAATATAACGGTGAATGAGGACATAGTCTCATATTGAAATGAACCTCTATAAATATTATGTATTCTTCTTTTTTTTTTTTTTTT